>PJEX01000511.1:0-13074 GCA_005350895.1 Colletotrichum tanaceti | reverse complement strand
GCAAGAGAGTCCGAGAGTAAGGCTGACCAAAAGCATGTCTCAGGCAAGCGGCTTCTTGGGCAAGAACCTGCTTCAGTCCCTTCTGCAGTCGGACCGCTTCCAGCTGACCGTCCTCACCCGCAAAGGGTCTCGCCACGAGTTCCCGGCCGGCGTCGCGGTGAAGAAGGTCGACTACGAGTCGGTCTCGAGCCTGGAAGACGCTCTTCGGGGGCAGGACGCCGTCGTGTCCGCCCTGTCGTACGACGCGATCCACATGCAGAAGAACTTGGTCGAAGCCGCCTTCAACGCCGGCGTGCGGCGCATGATACCGTCCGAGTACGGGAACGACACCATGAACCCCAAGCTCGCCGCCATCCCCATCTACCGGCCCAAGATCGCCATTCGGGAGTACCTCGACGAGAAGGTGGCCCAGAGGCCTTCCTTTTCGTACACCATCATCATGAACGTCTCCTTCCTGGCGCCCGGGTACGCGCTCAACTTTTTGGTGGACGTCAAGGGCAAAAAGGCGCACATCAAAGACGGCGGGGACGTCAAGTTCAACGCCACCACGATTCCCCACATCGGCCAGGCCGTCATCGGCATCCTCACGCACCTCGACGAGACGGCGAACCGTAGCGTGAAGATCAGCAGCGTGGAGACGACGCAGAACGAGATCGTCGACATCGCCAGGGCCGTCGACCCGAGCGGCGAGTGGGAGATCCGGCATTCCAGGACGGAGGACCTCGAGAGGATCGCGCGCGAGAGGTGGAACGCCGGCGACCACAGCGAGGAGGTGGTCGACATGTTCATCAACCGCGCCTTCATCGGCACCGAGGCCGGATACTTCCCCAAGACCGACAACAAGCTGCTCGGCATCGAGCCCATAGGAAGGGAGGGGCTGGAGAGAATCATCCGTACCGCCATCAAGGGATGATGATGAACCTGGTTAAACCGACTCCAAAGATGGAAAGGTGCCGGGTATCCAACATCAACTAGTATAACTAGGTAGTCTAGTTAGGTAGTCTAGCTAGGTAGTTTAACTAGGTAGTCTAGTTGGCTAGTTCAACTAGGTAGTCGAATTAGGTAGTCTAGGTACCTAGGTAGGTAGTCTAATTTATAACCTCCCCCTTCCCCCCTGCAGACATATTTGTGGCAACTAACAACTACCTCGGCGAGATGTTACGACGCAAGTGATCTAGTCGTCTCTAGGACATTAAACACGTTTTGCAATGAAATGGATCAAGGGTCAATGTCGTCCGTGAACATGGGCTGTGCCAACATCCAATTGTAGAGCTTCACCCCAACTTCGAAAGGCCGTTTCGAGTTGATTGACGGTTAGTTCTGTGATTTTGCCGACTTTTGAACCCCTGAAACAAGCGATGGCGGGAATGGGTTAATAATATAGCAATAATTACGGCGTTGGGGCTCAAGTTCTCCAAGGTAGCCAACGGCTTGTCGACGCACAGCTGACCAGCCACGACTGTGAATGTACGGCGAAACAAGACATGAACACCATCACGAATCTTGGTGTTTGTTCATTCTGGTTTTCTATCGTGGCATTCTGCCTATTAACTGTGCTTTGTGTCTCAGTACGCTGTCTAAAAAGAAAAGACAACAGTATATTGCTGGGTATATGACTGACTGAATAGTGACCAAGACAGAATGGATGCAAAGATCCTAACTACAATATTCATTATCGGCGTGTTTTAACTATCAGTTGCTCTCCCACAAAGCAGCAATAGCTTCCAGACACGGAACCCGGTGTTGGTTCATGTACTCCTGTATTAAGCCCGATCCAAATCCATGGACTCTTCATTATGGGAACTCTTCTAAGTTCCGGACCCCTCCCATGTAATTATAGAAAAACACCTTGAGCGCCTCCAAGAGTGAAGGAAAACGTGCAGAGCCGTCCCGAGACGTATCACTCACGGTTCGGATAACTCTTTTCTAGACCAGCTTTCGCCCGCTCCCTGAAGATCCCACCGCTGCTGCCACCTCAGGGACGCTGGCTTCCGTGTACGGCGGCGGCATCTCCGCCCCCTGCTGTCCCGGACGACTGTGCCGTCTGGAGCTCGTGTCCTGCCGGCCAGAGCTCGCCGGCGAAGACGGCGTGACCTCCCGCCTCGGGGGCTCGGGAGCCTGGGCTCCCCGTTCCGTCAGCAGCTGGGTGAGTTCCGGGTTCTGGAGCAGCCGGGCCATGGTCAGCGGGCGGATGGCCGCCATCTTGTTGACGTCCGCGCCAAAGGTGAGCAGCGCGAGCACCAGGGCGTGGCTGTCGGACTGGAGGGCCTCGCCGAGCGGCGTCCTGCCCTTGGCGTCGGCCGCGTTGGCGTCGGCGCCGTGCGTCAGGAGCAGCTTCGCGTCCTCGTGGCGCCCCTGGCCGATGGCGTACAGGAGGAACGTGTCGTCCGCGATCTTCTTGTTCGGGTTGCCGCCGTGCGCGAGGAACGTCCGGAGCAGCTCGGTGTTGCCGAGCGCGACGACCAGGCCCATGATGGACTCCCCCCAGGTGTCGACCTCGTTGGGGTTGGCGCCCCGCTGCAGGAGCGCGCGGACGAGGTCGGCCTTGACGCCGTCGTCCATGTCCTTGTTCTGCAGCGTCGTCCACAGGAGGCCCTTGCCCATGATGCCCGTGGCGTTCGGGTCGGCGCCCCGGGCGAGGAGCAGCTTGACGAGGTCGTACTTCTTCTTGTGCAACGCCGAGACGATCATGGCGTTGCCGGTCAGGTCCGTGACGTTGGGGTCCGCGCCGTGGTCCAGGAGGAAGGATATCATGTCCATGCGGTTCTGGCCCAGGGCCATGTGGAGCGTGGGCTGGCCGGTGATGTCGCGGGCGTTCACGTCGGCGCCGAAGTCCCGCAGGAGCTTCATGTGCGGGAGGCTCCCGGCCTGGACGGCGTGGATGAAGATGGTGCGCCCGCTGATGGCGGCGGTGTTGGGGTCGCACCCGCGAGCCAGGAAGAGCTTGATGACGTCCAGGCGGTCGCTGTTGGCGACCTCGACGAAGAAGGGCTGGCCGGACCACGAGCGCTCCTTGATGTCCGCGCCGCTGTCGATGAGCAGCTCGGCAACCGGCACGAGGCCGCACTCGGCGGCGTGGAACAGCGGCGGCTTCTTCTTCCCGCCGAACGAGTCCTTTGCCGATGGGTCGGCCCCCGACGTGACGAGGAACTCGACGGCCTGGATCTGGTTGGCGCGGATGGCGCAGATGAGAGGCGTGTACCCTTGGTCGTTCTGGCCGTTGATGTTGACCCCTTGCGAGACGAAGCCCTTGAGATGGCCCACGTCGCCGCTCTTTGCTGCTTGGCACATGGCGATGACCATGGGCTCCGGCTTGGCCCGCAGCCCGGCCGTCATTGCCTTGAAGGAGCTGGAGATGGACGAGAAGAACTGGCCGGTGGCCTTGCTTTTCCCCTTGCCACTTTTCCCCGCGGGATAGTCCGGCGGCGGGGGCGGCGCATCCGCCGTGTCCGCCGTGTCCTGAGCCCCCCCTGCTGCGCCTGACGCGGTCCTGACGGCCAGGTTGCTGCTGTTGCTGGACTCTTCCGTGACTTGAAGAAGGATATCGCTGCGCGTGAGGACGATCTGAGATGTTTCCACGGCGGTTCCCAGCAGTCGATGGCCGTCGGGCGCCGAGAGCTTGGAGTCCTGCTGGACAACCGTGGGCCTAGTAGTATGCAAGTTCAGCCACGAATTACACTACGCGATGCATGCATGGGATTCATATGAAAAAAATGGGCTCGGTCTTTGCAGACTCACTCACATCTGGACGACTTGAATAAACTGTGCGAACAGGCGGGTGTTCGCCATGTGATGGCTCTCATACTGCAGGATCACGTCGGGGTTGAGGCCCGTCACGGTTCCCGGGTCGAGCCTGCGGATCTGCTTGTCCACGACCGCCGCGGCGTCGGCGCACGGCTGGAGGGAAACGGTAAGGGCGTTCCGCAGGCCCGGCGAGATGGCGGAGGCGCCGTCGAGGCACGTCCGGAGCCGTTCCGTGGTGTCCCTGAACTGGTCGAGCTTCGCCGCGAACGAGATGAGGTGCTGGGCCGCGGTGCTCCCGGGGTCAATGGTCTTGAGCAGGCCGTCGAGCTCGGCCGATGTCGAGACGCCTCGGTGGGAGATGTCGTCACAGGTTGACGTGATCGCGGCGGAGGAGAAGCCCACCATTGTCACCAACAAGGCGATTTCAGGTGACAGAGTTAATATCTATTTTGCAAGGAATGGTTTCTCCAAGTTTCTCGGCGGGCCTCATGCTCTGCGAATGCCATCAGCAGCAGCAAGAAACCCACCCTAAAACAGTTGACAAAATGTTTAATGGTTAAATGAGAAGAGAGGAGCAGGGATGCCTGACCCCGCCTGGAGGTGTGTTCGGTCGCGCGCGGTGGGATGATCATAACAACGGGCAGAGACGCCAAGACACGGGTGGGAAGCACCGCCCGCATGGATGGACATCGATGGTAAGCAGGGCAGGCAAAACCTGCGCCTCAGTCTCGCAGTTCAGGCCCTTGGGCTCTTGAGTCGGTGGCTAAGCGTCATGACGCGCGTTCGGAAGACGACACCCGCATGTTGTTGTGGCTGGGTAAGGCTGACAAGACTCAAACAAGGGTCGACCAGAAACAGGTCGATCTGCTGCGTATGTCTCTAGACTCCGGGCTTTCTATGTGAATGTCTGTCTGTTTGTTACCCTTTGAATGAAAACAAGGGCGTGCGAGGCGTCTAACTGTGCTGTAATGGGGAGACTGTTTTGGATGGGCTATTACACCATGCGACAGGCCGCTTGCAGACAATTACAACCTTGCTGATTGATGATACTGATGCTGCTGTAACTCGTCATGTTCTTCTCTAAAAACAACCCCCACGGACGATGAAGGGCATGACTCCGATGGCATAGGAGCGAAAGTGAGTCATCATTTCTGCATTGTTAGGTGGTATTCTGTGTCCGAAAAACCATGAACAGTCTCTATGGCTCAGTCGGTAGAGCGTTGGTCTCATATTAGTCATCCGTATGACCTGGCTTCAAAGTCGGGATATCCAAAGGTCGCAAGTTCGAGCCTTGCTAGGGACATTTGTTTTTGTTTTCTTGGTTTTTTTACACGTCACGTCAATAAGTATCCGTCCAACTTACCTAGTTAAATGAGCTGAGAAGCTAGCATTAATTGTTATCTCATTTTAATTGCTCTTCTTGCTTGCTCTACAGTATTTATGTGCGGTTTATTTTGTTCGTCTTCCTCTACCTTTTTTTAAACAAGTCTCCTTTTCTACCTCTAGAAGACAAACAGCGAGCCTAGTTCTAACTATTAATATGCAGAGGGATAGTACCTACAGTTAGTAACTTCGGTTCATCCTGGTTTCACTCCGTGTATGGATGGTGTGGGTGGTAATGAGCTAATATTCATGTTGTGGTATAAGGTATATCTATCTATCTACATGTATGAAAAGACTTGTGCATATGCATCATGTCGGCAGTGATGCCCTGGATGTCTACGTGGGTGGGTTGGTAAAGTAGGAAAGTATTACAAGAAGTAAGAAAAAAAGATAAAATCATGGATGCTGAAGAGCCATCTCGCCAAAGAGAGTGGTAGGAGAGAGAGGGAGGGAGGGAGGGAGGGAGACCCGACTAACTGGATCGATCCCCTCTCGCGCCCCTCACTTAGCTTAGCCAAACTTCTTCTCGTCGCTGTCCCATTCCGAGTCTGGATCGGGTCCCGAGTACCGTGGCGGCGGCAACTCCACCTGTGATATTTGCAGCGCGTCGTCGATCTGCCTGTTCGGCATTCCGCGGTGTGCCGCCGCCGTCACCGTCGCCGGCGCTGGCGGCAGCTGTGCCGAGGGAGCCGACATGTGCGTCGGCGTCGACTGGATCGACCGCGAGGGCGGCTGGATCGGCAGCGCCTGACCGATGGGCGTCGAGTCGGCCTCGACGGCCTGGGCCTCGTCTCCGGGTAGTTCAAAGACGGGGGCGTACGTGTTGTCCGACGGGTGTCGTGAAGGGTGAGGCGCGGAGACGCCCGCGGGGACGCCCGCGGGCACCGCGTGCGCGTCCCGGGTCGTGTCCAGCGTCGAGGGCGACTCGGGCTCCCTCGAAGCGTGGGTGGGATTTTGCGAGACGGGCGAGACTCCCCACGGTCCGTTGGTGTCGTTGGTGCCGTTGGTGTTGGTGGTGACCGGCGACGGCCAGCCTCCTGAAGTCTGGCCGTACGGATTCGGCGAGGGTGAGTTGTTTTGCCAGTAGGAGGGACTCTGTGGTGCAAGTTGGTAGTGTTGTTGTTGTTGATGATGATGATGTTCCGGCTGTCGTTGCTGCTGTTGATGCTGTTGTTGTTGCTGTTGACGGCCCCATGCAGCGGTGCCCACGGCCATCTGCATCGAGTTCGCCGTGTTGGGCCGGAGGTTGTTTGCGCCGTGGTGTGCCGCCGCCGCCGCCGCCTGGCCCTGTGGCATCGTGGCCGTCATCGTCGTGAGGCTCGTCGCGCTGGTCATCGACGCAAACTTGGCGCTGGCCCCGACCTGGCGCTTTCGCTCCTTGCGTTGCCTCCGGCGACGGTAGCAGAGGAACGCGATGGCCCCGATGACCACGGCCAACGCTGCGGTGATCCCTGCCGCCAGCACCTTGCCTTCGGGCCTGACTTTGTAGCCGTCATCGGAGGAGGAGCTGTGCGTGTCGTCTTTGCTGCCCTGCTGCCCACTGACGACCGCCCCCGTGGGAGTCGCCTTCGTGCCCTTCGTCACTGTGACCGTCACGCCGCCGGGCGCCACGCTCTCGTACGTCGAATCGGACGCTTGTGCTTGTGCTTGTGCCGGTGCCGGTGCCGGTGCCGGGGTCGCCACGCTCGGCGGCGGCGTTGTGATGGACGTGGCGAATGTTGACGAGCTGCCGCCACCGCCGCCGACGTTGCCGACGTTGCCGACGTTGGGGATGCTGGGGACGCTGGGGATGCCCCCGCCGCCGCCGTTGTTGTTGTTGTTGTTGTTGTTGTTGGGTGTCAAAGACACCTCAGACCCCTTGCCGTCGTCGTCGTCGTCGTCGTCGTCATCTTCTTCTTCGGGGTCGAGGAACTGGGCCTGCGACACGGCCAGCGGCGTCTGGGAATCCGTGCAGGACGTCAGGAGCACCTCGTACACGTCGTCGAGCTCGAACTTGGACTCCTTCTTGACGCACTTGGCCGTCGCCATGACGAAGTTGCCGCCGTTGCCGCAGAGGCACGTGTTCATCTCCCTCACCGTGTTGCCCGCGCAGCCGGACGCCGCCGCCGCCGTGTTCATACATGGTCTCGCGCTGGCCGGGTACGCGGAGAAGTCGTTGACGAAGGCCGCCCGGGATTGGGATACGAGGTAGGAGAGGAGGACGAGGGAGGAGGTCGGGATGGTTCGATGCCGAAGCCTCGGCGCCATTTCTTTCTTGGACGGTTCGACGCACGACTGGCGTCGGGGGGGGGGAAGCGAGGATGTGATGATGGGAAAACCTGTGTTCCGTGTTTTGTTGGTTTCTCCTATTAGCGGGACGCCGTGACCAGTGTTTTGCCTCGTCCTCTTCCCAACATTGGCTCTCCTTTTCGTTTCGTTTGTTCTTCTTCTTTTCCTCTTCGTCTCTTCCACTCTTTGGACGATCTTCACCAACACGTTCAAAGCTTTCTTCTGGCCAGGGCGGAATCTGCGGTTTCGGGAGAGATACGGTCGATCTTGGGAGACGAGGAAGGAGTCTGAGGGTGGTTGAACAGGTTGTGGGAGGAAAAGGACTGGGGGGTTGGGACAACCAGACAGCTGGAGAAAGGATCCAAGTTTCCTACCGGGCTTTCATCTCGTGCTGGATGGAGCCTGGAAAGAGCGAGAAGGCACGGTTCACTTGGTTTTGATAAACATTCTTGGACTCTCTTCCATCCAGTTCGTCCGTTCGTTCCCTCCCTCGCGGCCTCTCCCCTACCGGGCCTCTCCTCTATCAGACTATCAGTCTCTCCCCTCTCCTACAGTAGCCAGGTTACCCCATCAAAAGGCGTTCGGGGGCCCAAAGCAAAGAGGGGGGGGGAGGGGGAGCAGGGCCTGAAAACCCGGCCACTGCGGATTAAGGGGGACTGGTCCTGGGCTCCTTGACCCGGTAAGTAGCCGCTCTGTCGTGATCACTCCTCATGTGGTCCTCTCAGGTCTCGGGGACTCAGCCAAAGGCCAAAGGAGGTTGTGAACTTGTGAGATTGTCAGATTTGTGTGGGGGCCAACAGGAGACCCGAGTCCCGGTTGAAACCTTCGCCCCTGTCGAGATGCGACTCACGAGTCAGGCCCTCGCCAGGAGATTGGGGCGCCGCCAAGGGGGGAGGCACGAGGGTGACCAGAGACCTCTGAACGGTTCCCACTTGCCGGTTATTAAAGTTTGATTTTACTTTATGCGCTGGTTGCTGATCTACGTGCTGTGGTATAGATGATAGGGCGAATCAATGGGTGTGCCCCATCGTGCCTTGACCACAACGCAGACACGCGCAAGGCTCACCCAGTCTGTCATCTCAGAAACCTCACAAAGGGCCGGGTTATGGATAGGCAGCCAAGAGATCCTCTCCCACAAGCCGAGACTGCCGGTAGGGCTCGCCCACGGCGTCGCCGACGACCGCATGTTGCCAACGCGGAGGCATGATGCCAACGGGACACGAGCATCCCTGTGCCCGTCATTCCCCCGGATGTTGTTGAACAAGACGGAATCCTCTCCGCCTCATTCCTCGCGGTCAGATTGTTGTTGAGGTGAGGCGAGCGGACGAAATGAAGATACAGATATTCTGTATAGTACCGTTCATGCTGTATGATACGGCACGCACGAAAGCCGTGACGATGGGACACTCTGACGCCCAGCACTCCGAATGCCCTCTGTCTCTCCCCGTCAACTCACGCTATCGACATCGTGAACCTGACGAAGAGCAAGCTTTTTCCCCAGCAAGCAACCAACCAGCGAACTATTCCCCGACCCGTACGGATACCACCCACAACAGCTAGTCGCGGAGTCTTGTTCGGAATCTCCCAAGGAGGAAAAGCGCGGGCCCTACCTAAGTATCACACGCCTGCTGCTGGTTGGTTGGTCCCTTTTCTTTTTTCCCTCGTCTTTTTTGTTTTTTGCCATGAACCATTCATACATACCCCGGAGCAAAAAGATAGAGTTTGACCAGCCTGGGGGTCGAACCCAGAATCTCCTGATACCATGCTCGATCGTAGTCAGACGCCTTGCCATTGGGCCAACCGGCCGATGTCCGAGATGGACTCGTTATCTAGTTGTGCTCTGTCGGACCGGAACACTCCACAAGATGCCGCGTGACAGTCTGGTTTGGCGACCGGCCGGACAGGTACCTCCGTTTACCTACGTGCCTACCTAGCAATACCAGAGCAACTCCCACTCCCGTCAATCTCCTTGGGTTGATTTCAAATCGGCAAAAGATGTGGTGTGTACAGCAAACCCCATCAAACTCTCGTCCTTCATCCGGTCTTCATCTCCGTTCCCCTACGGGGATGATCCAGTTCGAGTATCAGACGAGAAATTTCCCATGCCGAACCTAATAGCCAATTTATTAGTCACTCACTGCAGGTTTCGACAGAGAACCCAGTAATAGCTTTGTGCCATCTACGGATAATCAAGGCCAGTAGCAAACCACTCATGCTTTACAACAACTTCCACCAAGCCGCTAACAACAGCCTTTGCCGATCAGAAAAGCCGTGAAAGAAGATTCGTCAGCCATCTATTATACTATATTGTAAGATTGAAAACCTTCTGCTACGTAAAGTGCAGGTTAGGCCAGCAAGCCCTGACCCTTGTAGGCACGTAAGCGTACAGGCTGTGACAGGTATTCGAAAAATATTTGGAATTTCCTCTCTTCTTATAGCATTTTGACTTTCCCTTGTAGTTGGTCTTGTGCCACCGTTGTTGACGTGTTATTTCGGCTGATACCTTCTCATGACTTGGACTCGTAGATCTCGTGTTCATGCTGACATGCTCGTTTCGTTTTTAATTTACAGTCATGTTAAAGAGCGAGGTATAGTCTACAGGTCTGTAATGCCGACCTGTTGTTTCCATACCATTTTCAATGCATCATTATCCACCTAGTCGCGGTTCTTCACGTAGGTCTATGTTGGTTTTGTTACCGGCTTCGTCTATACTTGAGGCAGGACAAGAATGGCATTTATGGGGTTTACTACGACTAGTCAGCTCCATCCCAATGGGAAATGGGTCGAACAATTCTCTGTATGTCTCTTATCCCGTCGGAAGTTGTTAGCAGCCGATCTTGATTCCCTCCTTCTTCGACGCTGAGAGATGCTGTCAGGTCGGGATCGACAGCGGGTTGGTGTCAGTGCACACATCTCTGCTATTGGCAGGGAATGTTTGTCCAAGCCTCCCTTCTTGAGAAGCAGAACCCGGCATGGGAGAAGTGCCAGGGGTGGCATGACGGCCATAAGACCATCGAGACCGGAGAGAGTAGGCCCCCCACGACTGTACCAAGAAGCTCCATCGGGACGTGTGCTGCAGGTCTCTCTCGCCTATCTCACATGCTATGGCAGCAGCAGGTAGGCTCTTGGGGCCTACTACGGATTATCCAATGTTCCGTTTCGGGTCGTCTGTCAGTGCTCACGTCTGGCAGAGTGCTGGGCGACCAAAAGCTCTGTATTGATCGTTACTGAAATCGGACCCAGCTACAATTAACGGCATAAATCCCTCATACATAGCTGCGCAACCCCTGCGCGCTCCCTGCTTCGGCCCATAGTTATTCCAGCCCGTGATATCGCCGGACTGGTCGCTGGGATGAGCCCCACTTGCGTGAGGCCATCACGAACATTCATCCTCCCTCGTGTTATCATCAAGTAGAGGGTGTCCTGGGTAGTTGATAGAATCACTATCCGCTATGAATGGGAAAAGAACGGAAGACCAAGGACAATTGTCGTAAGGAAGAATTGCTCCGTAAGCCAGGTTGTAATTACGACATGAGCCGCATGTAGAGGTCACGTGACCCACCTATATCTTAAACCCGAACCTTCACTTAGAACAGATCTTAGTAAGATCAACCATTCTTCATTACTTTCGAGTGGCAAGCTTCAACCTACCGGCGCAACTTTTCGCGTTTCTTCCGCTCTCAGCGGGCTTGCTTCCATCAATACGGAGTACTTCTCCATGGAGGACTGTGGCGGTACAGTCACGATGTAGGTAGACACGCCTATTAACCCCAGGGAATTTTGGCTGGGGAAAACCACGTGCGCCCAGCCATTGGAACCAAGGTACGTAGCCAATGGGGTCGGTCCCCGTGAGATCGCATGCCTACAGGTAGGTAGGTATCACACAATATAGGGACAAAAACACAGCACAAGTGTTCTGCCCAGCATTGTTGCCACCCGCCACGAGATCAACCGAGAGAAGAACTGCAGAAAGGTCCGAAGTATTTCCGAAGAAGCTGTCCGATTGGTCATCGCAACTTCTCCTTTCCGGATCAGGTAATTCTAACAGTCGTCGATAACACCAAGTGGGCTCCGACTCCCGAATGACCACAATTCTGGGCAAAGCAGGTAATCAATGACAGTATGAAATCAGAGCTGTCGACTGGGGTAGGCTTGGTCTGTTGGCCGAATAGGTAATTTAAAGAACGTCGTCGCCGCTGTTGCTAGCAAAGGAGAAGGGACCGAAGAAGAGGAAAATAAAGAACCGCAAACAAAACACACCCAACACAACACACACCTCGCTGATACCCGTTCAGCAACAGCCCAAGACGTCAACATGACGCAGGAAGTCCGGACCCGCCGTTTTCCCGCCGGCTTCGGCTTGGAAACGTCCCTCAAGGCCGTCCGCAACCCCGACGCCGCTCCCTCCGCCATCCCGTCCCCGGCTCGCGACGTGAGTTGCTCTTGATGGCGCAGAACGACCCAAAAATTTAAAAAAAATTGCCACGCAGTGTTGTTCTCTGACAACCTGACCTAGGTCGAAGCCCTCAAGGAGGACGGTGATTCATTCACCCTCTCGTCCTTCACGTACGAAGACGCCTTCGAGCTCGGCCACCTCCTGCACGCGCGCCTCCTCCCCTTCGCCCTCGTCGAGGGCAAGCCCACCCTCATCTCCATCGCCCTCGCCAACAGCCAGCAGGTCCTCTTCCAGACCGCCGTCGGCCCCGGCACGCTCCCCGACAACGAGACGTGGGTGCGGCGCAAGCGCAACGCCGTGCTGCGGTGGGGGTGCAGCACCTGGCTGCTCCACAACAAGTTCGGCGGCGACGAGCGGCTCCTCGCCTCAAAGTCGGGCATGAGCACCGAGCAGGCCGGCAAGTACGCCATCCACGGCGGCGGCGTCCCCATCCGCGTCCCGGGAGTCGAGGGTGTGCTTGCCGTTGTCGTCGTGAGCGGCCTGAAGCAGGACCAGGACCACGGCGTTATCGTGGACGTCATCAAGAATAACTGGGAATAATTCCGCCAGGAAAGGGATCTTGGGGGGGGGTGGGGCAGTCGAGTTGTTGACGATATTGAAACGAACAATGACGGCTTCTAAGTTCTCATGACTTTTGCCCGGACGTACTGTCGGACAGGAAAGCCGATTGATGTGCTAAAAACAAAGGGGAATGTCAATTTGGTATATGGACTACCCCAATTTTGCTGAAGCGATCCATAGTTTATGTTGTTGTTTTCTAACTTATGTCAGTCAACTAGTCCCGTTACTCAAAGCCTTCAACTGTTGCTCATGATCAGTTAACGTAGTAACTGTAGGCGCGTTCAATGAACACCCCAAAACCTTCGAACCTTCTCTCTCTTTCGTTTTCCTTTTCTTGGGATTGACGCTCGGAAACTATTAGCCCCTAACAGTAGTACGTTGTAAAGGATGATTGATATTGAAACCGGTCAACTAAGAAACCTAGACATAAAAATACCCAACCCATAGGGACCCACAGGTACCTAAAGATTTAGGTTAGGTTATTTTCTAACCTATAGGTATAGGTATCTAGGTTTTAGGTTGTATAGGTTTAAAAAAATTTAGGTATAGGTTTAATAATTCCCTATACCTACACACTAAGGCTAGTATAGGTTTTTTAGGTTAGGAAAATTCTTATTATAAAAGTACACTAGGTATAATATTTTAGATAAAAAGATTAGATA
>PJEX01000510.1:0-28063 GCA_005350895.1 Colletotrichum tanaceti | reverse complement strand
ACAACCTCCCCCCCCCCCCCTTTGGAGTGACCCGAGATCCCTCGCCCATGGCCTCAGATGCTCTCGGACGAAACAAAGTCACGGCCTGTGATGATATTCTTTGTCTTTGGTATTGCCTCAGTGACGACCCAAGGCCTTTCCCGCGTCCCTCTCGAGATCGGCTTCAGGCAGTATTTAGTGGCGTCTCGGGGGGAGATGGTAGATCATAAATAAGTCGACCCCGGGCGGCTCTCCCGTCTGGGCGGCCGTAGTGGCAGAGGAGGGGATTAAGCTGGTGGAGTAATTTTATCTAGTTTATTTAAAGGGCCGTACACCGGCACGGAAGATGATTAAAACTTTCCTTTGAGAAGTTAGTAGCCTTGACATGGTGAAATTCACTAATGCTACTTGTGGAGAGTTGAACGGCTTCGGCAGAAACCGTTAACATCGAAAGGGTCTTCATGCGACCATCTTCAACGTTTGAGCCTGTTGGAGTCTAATAGTGCTATTCGTGGATGGAAGAAGCCTCTGCTTCCATGACCGTCTCTGCAGTTAGGTCTCCTTGCAGATGCCATCGTCTCTTCTGCGGGCGGAGAAAGCAAAAAGGGGGTTCTCGAACTAACTCGAGATGGGTTCTATCCCTAAGGCACTCAATCTCTGCAATGGGTATACAGCATGCACAAGTTACCTAGGCAGGTATGAAGTTGCTTAGTGTCATAAGCAGGTCAGGAACCAACTTAGAAATTACCGCTGCGCCAAACGCAAAAGACGAGGATGTGGAGTCATGCTCTCACCTACAAGTAGCCAGAACAGGACGGGCAGACAGGAATCCGCAATCCGTGACATATCGTCTGGTCAACTGCGAAATCGGGGCCGGGCGTGGTGAAGGAGTCCCCGGTTTCTTGGATATGGGTGTCAGGGGCCCGGACTATAATTAGTTAGCTCGGACCACTACAAAAGGGGCCCACGGGCTAAGATGGGAAAGGGTAGATTTGATCTTCGTCATAAGAATACACCTACCTACCTTTGGCCTCCAATTCGTCTTTCATTCGGATCCAGATCGCCTCTAACAATAGGCCGACCACCTGATTGACCATCCGGTATGCGTCCGGCTGCCGGCCCGTCATCGGGGCTTCCGCTTCAGCGGCCTGGGGCTGGGCCGGAGTGGGGCCGGGCTGGAATTCAGCGAGGTCGAAAATGCGGAGCCAGCGGAAGAGTAACCGGAAGTGGTCCCGGGCCATAGATCGTGTAAGCGCATAAGTAGGGTATAATTATCGCTGTTGGCCGAGAAGAACGGTATCTCTCGACGTTTAAATACGAGTGCAAATCCATAATTACAAACAAGAATTGACAAGAAGAGGTAAATCCCATTGACATCCAGGTCATGAAGATGTTGAAAGTCATCCCGAAGAAAGTATGCGCAGGATCCCGTTGATCAAAGGTGAAGAGCCATCGCAACCAAGCAAGCGGCAACAGACGACATCATGTAACACACCGTTCCGAGGTCGAGTCGACGCCCTTGTGCACCAGCCAATGCCACCGTGCTCGGTCTGGGGGGAGTCGATTGTACTCCGGAAGGTCCCGACACCAAGCCCGGTACTCCGGGGACATCTCCATCTCCCTGGTGATTTGGACCAGGAAAGCCAGAGCCAGCAGATCCAGTACCGGGGAATCCAGTACTAGGACCAGGTCCAGAGCCCGGGACCCCCCCGGGGCTAGCCTGCGGAGATGCACCAGCTGGACCATCGGAGGGTACATCAGTAGGGGCACCAGACTGTCCACCAGGTTGTCCGCCAGGTTGTCCACTAGGCTGCCCACCGGCCGGGCGGGTGGAGGATGCTTTACCCCCTGGACTACCTGGCTGTCCGCCCGCCGCTGAATTATAGACTGGGTCGGTGGCAGCGGCATTCTGGCCAGCATCTTGTCCAGCAACACCACCAGCGTCACCGGAGGGGTATCCGGGGGCTCCTCCAGATAGTCGACTGGGCGATTGGCCGCCCGCCGTCGGCCCGTTGGCGCCCGATGAACCCCCCGAGCCGAGATCCATCGGAACGGTGAGGGTGACGGTGCTCTCCCCACCACGGCCACACCGATCGCACTGGACCTCGTACGTGGCCATGGGAACCGTCGGGGTGACTGGCGTCGGGCACCGGCAGTCCTCAAAGTAGAGCGTGGTGCAGAGCTCGACGGGGACTAGGGCGGTGGGCCTCGCGGGGTCGACGGTCGTGTAGGTCACGGTGGTCACGAAGGAGGTGATGTCACCGACGGGGATCGGCACGGTGGTGGTCGTAACGAGAGTCCCGTCGGGGCCGACGATCGTGGTTGGGCGACCCGGGACGACGATGCTGCTGCCCGGGCCGACGATGGTCGTGGGCGGTATCACGATGGTGGTGCCGGGCCCGACAACGGTTGTGCCGGGTTCGACGATGGTCGTGGGCGGTATCACGACGGTTGCGCCGGGTCCAACGACCGTCGTGCCCGGGGAGCCGAGAGGGACGCCGTAGATCGTGAGCAGGACGTTGGCGGGCGCTGCACGCCTGGACACGTGCGGCCCCGCGTCCCTTCGTACAGGGGGGGATGTGCCGGCCACGTTGCCACCGCAAAACCGCCCAACGTTTCCAGGGCAACGCAGGTTACAATCGACTTCCGGCACGAGAGTTGTGGCGTCGAGAGACTCGGACCCGTAGCAGACGCTGCCCGCAGAGTTAGTCGCGGATGCAAAAAAAATCATGGACACGATTCACGAAAACGAATGGTTTACATACTCGAGGTACACCCCGGCGTATCGGCGGCCTTGAACCAGGGTGATGCACATTTCTGGTGTCATTGCTGCATCTCTACCGACTTCTGTGAAGGAGGGGTATCCGGCGGCGGATCCTTGGCAGCCCAGGAAGACATGGCTTGCAATCGATGGTATGTTACTGGCGCTGGGCTGCGCTCCTGGTGTTGTAGAAGCAAGGGTAGGTAGGCTGCTTGAGCTGGTTGACGCAGACGAGGAGCTAGGAGAGAGTCCCGAGCTGATACTGGATCCCGGCGTTGCAAGACTGACGCCGGAGCTGGAAGATGACACTGCGCTTGTCGACGCCGCGGTAGCTGATTGAGATGTAGCGGTCGTGGTAGAGCTCAATGACGAGGCTGTGAAGGAGCTAGAGGCGGGGCTCGACGTGGTGCTTGGTGTCGTGCTTGGCGTCGTGCTTGGGGTTGGGCCTAGGGCCGAGCTTGAGTCAGAGGTTGTGCTTGAACTCAAAGTTGTACTTGAGGTGCTTGAGGTGCTTGAGGTGCTTGACTCGCTCGAAGTCGTGCTTGGGGTTGGGTCCAAGGCTGAGGTTGAACTCGAGATTGTGCTGGAAGATGTGCTCTCTGTTGTGCTGGAAGTTGAACTTGAGGTTGAACTCGAGGTTGTGCTGGAAGATGTGCTCTCTGTTGTGCTGGAAGTTGAAATTGAGGTTGAACTCGAGGTTGTGCTGGAAGTTGTGCTCTCTGTTGTGCTGGAAGTTGAACTCGAGGTTGTGGTGGAGGCTGAACTCGAGGTTGTGCTCTCTGTTGTACTGGAGGTTGAACTTGAGGTTGAACTCGAGGTTGTGCTGGAGGTTGAGCTTGTTGTGGTGGTTGCCAATATTGCCTCTGCGCTGTACAGTACAGCGGAATCCAAGTTGGCATTGGATTCATCGATGGACCCCGCATACAAATAAATGAGTCGCTGCGGGCCTTGGACGACAGGAACTTGGACGGTAGAGATTGCTCCAGCCCGCTGGTACGACAACCCAAAGGCCGCCCCGGTGTTGGGAAATGGGGAGTTGGCATACTCTTCGCCACCGCCCGCGTTCTGTCCCCCATTGTTCTCCAATCCCGCGTACATAAAATCCGCGCGACCTGTTTGACTTGGGGCTTCTTAGAATTGTGTCATTCAACGAATAGTGTAGACGTCCACGTACGGTTCCTGAGTTGCAAACAGATAGGTCATTCTGACTGCTATGACGTTTTGCGGCACAATGAGAGTGAATGAGTACCTAGACCCGTCATTGTAATCACCTAGCAATTGTCCAGGGACTAAATCTGTATCTGGGTTGCTCCCGGTGACTGCGTCTTGTACACGCCCGCTACTTAGGATGACACCCGAGGCAAGACCGGTAGGTCCATCTGTAAACGTGCCGATGGATCTATCATCACCAATGCGGGTGACAGATTGAATGACAATGCCGCTATTCGGGGGGAACCCCAGGGCTTCCAGGCTTGAAGCCGGTACGCCAGGTGTGACCACAATGCCTGCAGTGAGGCCGACGACGGTTGCCGAAGCCAGGATCCTCGCAAATCCGATCATCGTCGTGATGGGAAAAGTATCTGGCAGTATGCAGGCTTGAGAATCGCTCCGTACACAAATCGGAAGAGAAGAGAGGGCTTCCTGCTTGGGGGGGGGGGGGTTTCTTCCATCCGCTTACGCTGGACTTATAGGGGCAGAGAACTTGGTCATCACGTGCTCATCCTGGGGAGACTGCCGCCTCCTAGAGCAGAGATTATATTCAATCTCCTCTGGGAATGAGTGGTCAAGGGCTGGAAGTTGCTGCTGCGGCACATTGCGAGGCTGGATAATACAACAAGGTCACTCTCTCCCTTGAACGGTGCGTCATGCTACCTGGTGTTGTTTGTGTGCTGCGGCTGAAGCCACGCGTACCAGGGAGAGAATGTGCCAAGTCTATCTGGTTCTTGATATTTATAACTCCGTTAGTACAACATTCTTATACTGCGCCGGCCTCGCAATTGAGTGGTTGTCGGCGCGACATGATGATTGTAGTACTATGAGAATGGTGTGCGATGGTTAATAACTTGGTATTCAGCCTGGAATGTCCGCCTCCTTGATTGTCTGGGTTGCTGTTGGCTGTCCCTGGAAATGTGGCCTAGATCCCAAGACAGTGTCGACGATATGTCTCATCTGGCAGTTTGTTGTCTTGAACTAATCTCTCGTCAACTTTGCAAGGTTTCAAATAGGTTTCCATAGGTATTGAAACCCCCTATGTGAGAATAACCCCCCCCGCAACAGTCTCTTGGATATTAAATCTCTACTCATCTCAAGCCTCAGAGAGAGAAAGAGAGAGAGAGAGAGACCAACTCTATTCAGAATCATCATCAGAATCCTCACCTCCCTCCACGGCTAACCCCCCCCATCGCCCATCATTCAGAGTCAACCCACTCGAACGGCAGCTCGTCCCCTCTCCGGTCGAACCTCGCACGCTCCTCCGGGCTCAGGTCGGCCCTCAGGGCGGCGGCCTCGGCGCTGAGGTCGTCGACCTCCATGTCGGCCACGGCCTCGGCGAGCGCCTCGTCGCCGGCCTGGTCCTGGTCCATGTCCTCGTCGTCGCTGTCGCCGTCCATCTCGTAGTCCTCGTCGTCGGCGTCGTCCACGTCCTGCGCCATCTTCCACCGCTCCGCCTCCTGCGCCCGGCGCCGCCAGCCCTGCAGCGCGGCGATGCACTCGGCGTGCCGGAAGCCCGCGGCGTCGGGCCACCCGTGGGCCGCGTAGATCTGCGCCGGCTCGCGCTCGGCCGAGGAGGAGGAGGAGGAGGAAGAAGAAGAGAAGAAAGAGGAGAAGAAAGAGGGGCCCAGGATCTCGGCGTCCAGGTCCTCGGTGGGCGGCAGCGGGACGTGGGTCCGGCCCAGCTCCGGCACGAGCTTGGCGAAGAAGTCCGGGACGGAGTAGGACTGGGTGGTCCGCCAGGGCTTGTTGCGCGGGACCCTCGCGACGCCGTAGCGGCGCTCCTGGTAGGGGGTCAAGACGCCCCGGGCGCAGTCCACGATCCACCAGTACGGCCGCGGCGGCGGCGGCGGCGCGTCGGCCTTGGTCGCCGTGCCGTTCTTCGGGGACGACGAGATGCGCTCGCCAATGGTGAGGCAGACGACGTCCGGCGGCAGGTCCATCGGCGCGGCGGGGGTGTCGGCCATGGGCAGGGCGGCCAGCTCGCGGAGCCCCTCGTCGCCCCGGTCGGACCAGCGGGCGAAGGAGCCCAGGTGGCGGAGGTAGCGCACCGGCTTCGAGCCCGGCGCCACGTTCCAGGGACCGGGCCGCGGGCCGTCGTGCATGGGGCGGGGGTAGGGCAGATGGCGCAGGAGGTCGATGACGGTCTCGGAGCGTCGCAGGGCGCGCAGGGCGCCCACGTCGAGGTCGGCGTCGGTCCAGCCGCCGGCGGGCGGGAAGTCGACGTAGGACGCCGGCACGTAGGCCGAACTCGTGAGGGTGAGGTAGTACCGGGTGAGGCCGGCGACGACGTCGTCGCGGTTGTAGGCGCAGTTGAGGGGTTGTTGCGGAGGGAGCTTCATGGCGGACATGTTTGAAGCCTTGAAGGAGGGGCAAATAACGTTGGATACAGTGGCTCAAACAAGACGAATCAAAGTCTCAAGGAGAGAGCCCAGGACGTGGACCCTAGGACGTCAAGAGACTTTGTGAGGGTTTGTTGACTAGGAAAGTTTGGGTCATGTTTGGACGCGACGCGTAAATCTCACTCACCCCGCTCTTCAACCGACGGATCAACCAACAAAGGCCCCCAGGACCTAGGTACTGTGCAGTATTAGGTAGCTCCAATACCTAACTAACCCCCCCGGCCTCGCTTGGCTGGACCATCCATGGGGTGAGTGAGTGTGACTCGCTGTCCGGCTTGGAGAAGTTGGTGGTGGTGGAGGTGGTGGTGTGGGAGGATGCATACGTTATCGTGTTCCAGTGATAACCGAGTGTGCTTGATTATCGTCAGGAAGAAATAGTAGCACCAACACAACAAGCCCTGCATTGTAGATTGGTAGTGCAACTGTGGTTACAGTCCGTTGCGTTGGCAGCGTTTGTGAATAAACAACGCATCCGTGCGTAAGGGCAGAGATTGACGAATGTCGCGTATTGCCCCCCCCCCCTGCAAGTAAAAATGCCTTACTTTTCGATTTTATGTAGTTTAAGCGTATCTTAAGCGTATTTTAAGTGCTTAAATAGCTTTAATTATGCTTCTACCTACTAGCAATAAGATACCTTAAAAAAGGGCTGTTACACTAGGTAATATAGAGGTTAGTTGTATCTCTAGCGCTACTAGCTAACAGTACCTAGGCTTATAAGGCTATATATACTACTACTACTACTATTATTATAACTCCCTCTAGAAACCTATCTACTAGTAAGCTATTAAGTAATAGTTAGTTAAGAATTATTATTAAAAGGCTATTACTAAAGCCTCTACCCTAATTAATTATTATAAAGCTATATATTATAGTTAATAAAGTAATAAAGAAGAGGGTAAGGCTGCAAAAGCCCTAAAGGTACTAAGCTATAGAAGTAGCTAAAAACTATAAAGATATTAAAAATACTA
This sequence comes from Colletotrichum tanaceti, assembly GCA_005350895.1. Taxonomy (NCBI): domain Eukaryota; kingdom Fungi; phylum Ascomycota; class Sordariomycetes; order Glomerellales; family Glomerellaceae; genus Colletotrichum; species Colletotrichum tanaceti. Next base: position 20,744 of record PJEX01000510.1, on the reverse strand, counting down.
AAGATACTATAGATATAGCTAAAAACTATAAAAACTATAAAAATACTAAAGATACTATAGATATAGCCAAAAACTATAAAAACTATAAAGATACTAATAATACTAGTAGTACCTACTAACCTAAGCCTAATAACCCTATTAGCTATAAAATAGATATATATTTTAATACTCTTAATAACCCTTTTAAGACCCTATTATAGGCGCTGCAGCAGTATACTTTATAAGCATATACTTTATTACCTTTATAATAATAATAAAGTATAATTACACTCTTACCTTTACCTTTTAAGGATGATAAGACTAATATCTACTTTATAATAGATACTAAATTCCTTAGTATAGTATTAGTGCTAGTTATCTATCCTTATTAGGTTATATAGTAGCTAAAGCTATTATTAGCTAGCAATATTATTTATATATAATAAGAAAAGTAGTTATTAGTAGAGATAAAAGACTATATTTAAAGCTAACTATAAAGGTAATACCTCTTAATAAAGAGATAGTTATTAATTAATTTTAGTAAGAAAAAGGCTACTATAAAAATATTAGTTATATACTTTTATAATAACTTTAGCGCTATAGATAGTAAATAGCTAGTAATACTATAGCTTACTATTATAGAGTAGCTTAATCTAGTCTATAAATACTTCTCTAATATATTCTTTACTATTAAGGTTACTTATACTACTAGGATAATTACATTAGCCTTAAGTACCTTAGTATATATAAGAGTAGTAATTAAATTAACTAGTAAGGAAATACTGTTATAAAAGAAGCCTTGCAGCTAACTGCTAGCTAATTAGCAACTAAGCAGCTAGCTAATATTTAAGCTAAAAAAGGCTACATTAAATAAGATAGTTAATAAGGTAGCTAATTAAGTAAGGTAAAAAGAGAGGTTATTTTAGCAGCTAATAAAGTATTATTAGTATACTAATTAGATAAGCTGTTATAACAGCAGTAGGTAAAGCCTAGATACTAACTAGTGCTTTATTATTAATAAGGAGTACTTCTAACTTACACTACGCAACTTTAAGTTATAGTAGGAGGTAATTTTAAAGCAGTAGCTAGGTATTAATATTAATAACCCTCTACTAAGTATAGTTATTAGCTTTACTAAGCAGTATACTAAGAAGGGTATAATAAAAGGCTAAGCACAAGGTATACTAAAGTAAAGTATAGATAATAAGTACACTGCAGCTAAGCTAGTTAGGTTAGCTAGGCCTACTGTTAATTATTCAGTAGGTAATAATACTATAGGAAACATAGTAGTTAACTTATTATTTAGCTATAAACAGTTAAAATAGCCTTAATACCTCTAGATACCTCCTCCTTAGCAGTATCTATAGATTAACCTAGCGCTACTTAGGCTGCTACTACTACTACTACTACTATAGACGCCTTTAAGATAGGCTAAGATAATACTATTCTTATTACTACTACAATACAAAGAGAAGTTACTATTAAGTAGGTAGGTAGAGGTAAACAACTTTATTAAGTAGTTTATTAATTAAGAAGGTAACTAATAGGTAGGTAAGGGTAGTACTATTAAGGCCCTTAAGTAGATCAGATTAGTTAGATCTAGCCTTATAATTATCTAGTAGATACTAATCACATACTACTTAGATCTAGGTATACCTATTAGCCTAATTAAACTATTAAGGTAGTTAATTAAGGCCTTTATTAACGTATAGGGTTTTTATAAGTAGCTACTACTATAATTAGTCTTAGCTAACGCACTTAAGTAACTAATAAAATTTTTACGCTTTAGCAGTAGTAGCCTAATCTTAGAAGAGGATAAAGTTAATAACAAAAGGGCATAAGTTAATAAAAAGGTAGAAGTTAATAAAAGGGTAAAGGTTAGTAAAAGGGTAGAGGGTAGTAAAAGGGTAGAGGTTAATAAAGAGACTATTTATAGTTAGCTACTTAAAGATAGGAGATTTAGTAAGTATACCTATCCTTTAATTAATAACCTACTAATTACCTAGCCCTAGCCTTTATAGATATATTATTTATATTCTTACCTCTAGGACTAACTCTAATTTTATTACCTAACCTCTAGCTAAGTTAATACCTCCTAAATACTATATATAAGTAATACCCTAACAGTATTAATAATACTACTAACCTACTAGGCATAGCAGCAGCTAATCTAATTAAAGTTAATAATAATACTTTATTAATAGAGTTATATTATTTAGATATAGAGGAGTAGAGTACTATAACTAATATTTCCTTTATGTGTTATTTTATTTATCTTAACTATAGCCTATTTTAACACTAGCAAAAGCTCTAGCTCTACCTTAAAGGTAGAGGTAGTCTTAACACTACTCTAACTAAAATATACTTCTTTATCCTACATAATAATAAGATTATTAAATAACCTTTCTATACCCTTAAAATTAATAAAAGAATACTAAAAATAGCCCTCTATTTACTTTATCCCTTATCTAACCTCTATAATATAGTCTACTAATAGGTCTTTAAAATCTTACTTATTAGACTTATCTTAATTCTAGATAGGATATTGCTTTCTAAATAGCCTCTTTAAGTCCCTAAAAAACTCTTTAATTAGGTTAAAATCTAGTAAGTATAGAGGAAGAAACTTAAGGATAATACTAGCAGTATTATAAGCCTCCTTAATATCCTATTACTTATAGAAGCTTATATTATCTATTATAATAACTAACTTTAGTGTAGGAAAAGCAGCATACTTTAGTAATAGTCCCTCTATTATCTATATAAAGAAGCTATTACTATTTATTATCCCTAGGTATATAATAACGTTAATAATACTATTAAGGGTAAGGGTTAGTAAGATCTAATATTATTACCCTTACTTAAGTATAGTTATTTAGTAGGCTATAAGACCCTTTAGCGCCTAGCCTATCCTTTAAGCATTAGTATGCTTATTAATACTAGACTTATTAATAAAAATAAGCTACTGTAGGCTATACCTTTATATATAATATATCTAAGCGTACTAAAGATCTTTATCTTATTAGGCAGTAATTAGGTAAAGTTTTTTTAATAACTAACTAATAGCCTTAAGCTACTAGCTAAAGGTTAACTTATAGATAGTTATACTAAATTATTTAAATAGGAAATCTATTATCTTATTAAAAGTAAGGTTATTATAATATACTAGTAGCTCTAGTAGCTTATAGAGCTACTAAAACTCTAGCTTTATTTAGCTATAGCTTATAATAGGGTATCTCTTTACTTACCTAATTATAAGATATTAATATTACTATTATTTAATAGTCTAAATAGTATAATTTATCTAAGAAGCTACCTCTTTATTTATTATCTCTATTAATATTAATATCTATACTATCTTCCTCTACTTATCCTTATCTAGCGTTAGGGCTATTATTACTAGTATTTAATTAATCTAATATTTAGTCTAATTAGCAGTAATAGTCTAATTAGCAATAGAGGGGATAGAGATAATAAGGATAAGATTAAGGATATTATAGGCTTTATAGGCTTCTTAGGCTTAATTTAGTTAAGGCTATGCTATATAAGGGCTTTAAGCAGGGCTATGCTATTAAGGGCTTTAACTTATATATAGTAATAATAGGTAAGAAACCTATGTAGCAGCTAGTAAATTATTAATTAGTATATACTAAATAGTAGTTTATATAGAGTATAAATAGCCTTACTTTAAAGGGTAGGCTAGTAACAGTAATAGCAACAGCAGCGTTAATTGCAGTATTTAGATATTAACTAGTCCAAGATTTATTACATCCCTAGCAAAAAAGTAGTTAGATTAGATAGGTAAGCATTTCACCCCTTACACATAGACGCGTTATTTATTCACAAACGCTGCCAACGCAACAGACTGTATTAAGACTTATTTTTAGATAGGAGGGATAAGGAACTAACTCTAGTCCCGCCCTAGAGCAACTAAAATGCTTATTCTTATACCGCTTGCGTGAAAACATAGGTGTCGAAAGTGACAGGGATCAAGGTTATGCGTTAATTATGCGTATATTAAGTGTGTTATGTCTGTAACTATTACAGCGCGGCTGGGCTGCTTAGCAAGCCTTTTAGAACCCCTTTCTTAGGTGCCTAAGGCTACTAGAAAAGCCTGTTGCCTAGGTCTAAGCCTGTGATAATTACTCCTGTATTTGCCTAAGCAGCTAGGCTACACTAGACTAAATATAACTAATCTCTGTAGCGCCCTTTAGGCGCAGCGCCCTCTATATATATACCTTATTTTTAACATACCCCTTTAGGGAAGGGCTTCTTGCTAGCCCTTACAATTAATTATTATAAAGGGTAGAGTGCCTACATACTATAAATATCCTTTCCTATCTTTAAAGTGTATACAGGGCACTTAAGTGCATAGGAGATTATAAGTCTCCTCTATAGCCTATATATTATCCTTTACTATTAGCGCTTCTAAGCGCACTTTATCTTTAGCAAGCTCCTTCTTATAATTACACTTAAGAACCTCCTTCTTATTAGTTATATTAAGCTACTAAAGGAAAGTCTTATGCTTTAGGCTATTAAGAGCCTTTATAAGACTGTCTGCTATAAGCTTAGCTAATAGGGTATAGGTAATATCTATACACCCTTTAGTAACTTCCTAATGCAGCTAGTAAGTATAAATATTAATATAGTATAGCTTTATCCTAAGCTTTAAAAGCTCCTTCTTTATAAGGCTAACTGTCTAGGCGTTATTACATTATATCCTTATTCTTATAGACTATAGTGTAACTATAGTATACGTTACTATATACATTTTTCTAAAAGGTAATTAAACTTAAAGTTATATAATTAATTAGCTTATAAAGATAGCTTCCTTAGCAGCTTATAAAAGGGCTAGGAGCTTAGCCTTAGTAGTTAAAGTAGTAATAGTATCCTGCTTGTTAGCATACTAAGCAACTATACCTCTAAAAAGCTTTATTATAAAGGCTTATAAGCTCTTCTAATTAACTAAGTTATCTATAAAGCTTACGTTAGACGCTACCTTAAGCATGTTGTCTACACTACTAGGCTTAGTACTATAGTAAAGGCAGAGGTATTATATCTTATAAAGGTATTATAATGTATAGTCTATTACTTTCTAGTAGGCATTACCTAAGTTCTAATTAAATCTTATAAGCCTACTAGCTGCAAAAGCAATATCTAGACGCATTATTACAGCAGTATAAAGGATTATACTAACCTTCTATTAGTATAGGGTTATGTTACCTAGGCATACATTTCCTGCGCGCAGGAGCAGCTTAGCTTTTGCTATAGGTATATATTTACAGGCTTTATCTTCTAATAAGTCTATGCATATAAGAAGCAGCTTTATAGCCTTCTCTATATATATAGCCTATAAGAGCTAGAGGCAGTGCGTTTTCTAATTATATAAGATCTTAAGGCCTAGGAACTATTAGAGCTCCTAGCTACCTTTAAGGTAGTATTTCTCTTAAAGGGCGCCTATCTCTTGCATTACTATAGGTTTATAGTTATCTAGATATACTAATATATAGTTATTAACGTAGAAGAAGAAGGTTACCTTATCCTTCTGCTAACAGCAATCCTCTCCTACAATATATTTAAATCCTTATTTAATTAGGCCTTTCTTAAAGTACTTTTGCTATAGTAGGGGAGATTAGCGTAACCTATAGAGGGCTTTCTGTAAGCGTATAATAACGCCTTTCTTACAATAGCCTAGGGGAAGCTCTATATAAATCTCCTTATTAATATTAGTGTAGATAAAAGCGTTTACTACATTATATTAAAGTAGGTTTAAATTAAACTAGGCAGCTAAGGCTATTAGTATTTAGAACAATATACCTACTAGCATTACAGTATATATATCTTATATATCTTTTGCTTATTAGTTACCTTATATTACAAGCCTTACCTTTATCTTTATAAGGCGCCTATACTTATTAAGCTTATAGGTATATACCTAAATATATCTAAGAATCTAATTATTACTAGCAGAGTACTTAGAAACCTCCCTCTATAACTTTAATGTCTTATAGCTATAGAGGTAGCTTTATTTAGCCTCTAAGAATTTATTTCTAAAGGGGTAATTTACTAGCTAACTATGTAATGTTAGAAGGGGAGGCAGTTACTTCTAGTAGGTACCTACAGCGCTACACGCCTTATAAGCCTATTCCTAGACTGCTCCCCCTTAACCTAAATCAGGCTATACACTAGCCTTATTTAAGCCTTAGCCTAAGTATGCTTTTAGATCTAATAGATATACATACTATAGATCTATACTTACCTATAGAAACAGGTAATTAGTCTAAACTAGTAGAGTATAAGTACTATCTAGTCTTTCTTGCTTAGCCTTAGGTTTATAGTATATACAGCCTATAAGAAACACAGCCTTAAAGGACTCCTAGAGTAGCCTTTATATAGGAATTAGAGTCTTAAGGTCTTTAAGCAGTTAAGATTGCTCTTACCCCTTTACGCTTAGTGTAGCTATAAGTGTAGTAAAGAAGGTTACCTTTAGTAGCAGCATTACTAGAGGCATTATTAAGGCAAATCTTGCTTTAGTATATAGGGGTAGGTCTTTATAGCTATAGAGGCTAGTAGGCATACCTACTAGGCCTTCTACCCCTTAAGGTTTATAACTATAAAGGGCTAGGGTATCTACCCCTTTAGTATGCTTAGCATACTCTTTAATCTTATCTACTTCCTTATCTATAGTATATATAAAGTTATATTTATCTTATTCTTAGCGTATAAGATACTTAATTATAGTAGCTATTTCCTATAATATAGATTTATATACATTATTAGCTAGTTTTATAACATTACTATTAAAAGTAATCTTCTTATTAAACGTAATGTTATATATAGTAAAGACTTTACTATAGGTAGGACTCTATATACAATAGGAGTTACTAGAGGTATAGCCTACAAGAAACCCTATCTAGGCTTATAGGGCTAGGCGCTAGCGCTAATTTCTGTGAAGTTAGGTGTCTGCTATAAGCGTATATACTTTATAACTATATATATATAAGTAAGAGAGGTCTAGGCATACAAAAAGCGCTTTATTGTCTCCCTAGAAGTATTTATACTATAACTAGTATAGGGTTTTCTAGCCTTATAAGGCTTGCAGTATATAGTTATAAAGGTATATAGAAGCTATATAGGCTTTAGGCTAAAGGATGTCTAGTAGGTATACGTTAATTGCTATACTGCATACCTTACGCTTAATAACTACAGTAATACGCTTAGCAGCCTTATTCTAGGCTTATATATTTAGTACGCTAGCCTTAAGCTAAATACTATATGCTTTAAGTATAGTAACTACATTAGGGTAGTATATAAGCTTATTATTAGTCTTAAGGCACTTAACCTAACAGTTATAATAGACTTCTAAAAAGGTTAGGAAGTCTATAAGCGTAGTTAGCAGTACCTTAGTAGTCCTTTAGTATAGGTAAAAGTCCTATATATAACCTATACTACAGTTAGAAATAATTATATAGGATATATACCCTATATAACTAACTTTAAGATTATAAAAGTTAATTGTAAATTAGTTACCTAGTTTAGCTAGAGAAGCTAATTCTTAAGGAGCTTACCTAGGAAGGCAGTAAGCCTTTAACTTTACGCAGGCCTTACAGTTAATTAAGTATATAGGCAGGCCTTTAGTACCCTTAAGACATACTCTACAAGTTACATTCACAATTCTCTTAAGTGCTTTAGGGCTTAGGTAGCTAAGTCTCTAGTGCTAAGTTATAAGGTTACCTAGGATAGGCTTCCTGCGTGTAGCTATTATATATTAATTTCTCCTGCGCAGCAGAGGCGCTTTATTAGCGCCTGCAGCTAGTAGTAGCACTATTATAGCTAAAGCTACCTCCTCTTTAAAAGGCCTATAGTTAAGCACCTACTAGTAGTAAATCTCATTAAGGTAGGCTATAAAGGACTAGTCTGCCTATTAAAGGCAATTATTACCTAGGCTAGTATCCTACTATAGGCTACACTAGTGCAGCTTCTAAAAGGCTACTAGGTTTACTATAAGCCTAGGGTAAAGGGTAACGTTATATAGGGTAAGCTTTATAATACTACCCCTATACCTATAGAGCTTAATTTCTACTATACTATATACATTAATAGGTAATTACTGTAAGCTAGCCTAGAGGAAATTGCTAATAGGGGCTGCTTTTAGCGTCTTAAACTAAGTAGTATTATTAAACATATAGATAGTTAAGCCTAAATCTAGTATTACTAATCTAGCTAAGTAGTACCTACTTTTAGTAGTGTAAAAGGATGCTAGTTTAATATGCCTACAGCATCTACTATACAGTTAGTTATTCTTAGTTTTATAGGCTTATACTTACTATAGCTACTCTATAAGTTTAGGCTTACATTTAACATATATATTAATTATCTTCTTAAGTATAGTATTAAGGTAGCACCCCTCTAGAAGCCTATAAGGCAAGGCATACTAGCAGTTAGACATACAGTAGCCCTTACCTTAGTATAACTAATAGCTAGAGCGCTTTAGAGATAGTATCTCTACTATACTTATACTAGACCTCTTACGCTTAGGAAGTATGCTTTGCTTGCGTAAGGTAACTATTACCCTAGTTAAAGACAAGGTAGATTACTTATAGGTTACGCTTAGCTTATATAATTATGTCTTCTAGCAGCCTCTATAACTACAGCCTTAGCTGCAGCCTGCATTGTAATTACAGTTATTATTATTATTATTTCCTATATTAGTTAGGCTAAAGGCTTTATATACTGCTTTCTTTGTCTTAGGTGCCTTTATATATACTATAGCCTTACAGACTCCTGCTACTGCTAGAGCTACTATAAGAGTGTTATTCTCTACAGCCTTATCTTATGTCTTAATAAATATCTAGGCCTATAGCTTAAGGTAACTGTTTAAAAGGCCCTTTATAAGGCCTCTAAACTAGTCCTTTATATCTATTATTCTAGGTATACTGCTAATAGCAGCCTTATTAAGGGCAGCCTGCTAGCTAGAAATCTATTTCTTAAGTATGTTAGTGCTTATTAGGCGTATACGCTTAGCGCTATTAAGCGTCTCTTTATATACTTCCTATACTGCAATATATCTCTTAGATATTATCTAGCCTATGTTTTCTTAGAGGGTATTAACCTAGGAGTTAAGATCTAGCTTAGCAGGATAATAGCGCAGGAGAAGGTTAGCGCTAACTATATTTCTAACCTACTTAAGGAGCTTATTATAAGCCTTCTTTTAGTAGGTATATAATCTATATTATTAATTATAGTTACTTTAATAGTCTTTATAAATAGCTAACTTAGCAGTTAATAGCTTATAGACATTAGAAGCCTGTAGGCACTAGTTGTTATCTAGTAGGGGGCCTATAGCAGGGTTACTCTAATTAACCTTTCTGAGGTAGTTGCTAGGCTCTAGCAGTATTAGCGCTTAAAGGAGTGTAGGGAGAGCCTTACAAGCAGCTCTTAAGCCCTTTTACGCAGGGTTAATTGCTTCCTATAGGTTATTTAATTTAGCCTTTAATTTTAGCTAATTAAACTAAAAGACCTAGTTATAGGTAGTTTTTAGGGTGACTTTTGCATTATTAGATATCTTGCTTAAATTAAGCTTATAGGAATTGCTTTACTAAGCTTGTTATAGTTAATTTCTAGGTGTATATGTTGAATTGAAGGATGTATGCATACGGTGCGCACCCTATGCGTATAGGGTATAGGCCTGGAGATAGGCTTAAGCCTGGCGTAGCCAGCCCTTCGCTAAATATTGGAGGGACTGCTGCGGGCTTCTTCCTAAGCAGTGGGCTCTAGTTGTAGCCTTAGGCGCCTAGGAATAGGGTTCTTATAGGCCTAAGTTAGGGGCTAGCTGCAGGGCATAATAGTTACATACATATCTTAATATATATTTAATTAACCTATTACTATAACCCTTAATAATCTAATAATTAAGAGTCTTACACGCTTAAAAACTAATAATAATAAGCACTATAAAGCTATTTATAAGCTTACAAGATATCTACTAATACTACTAAGACTATTCTTAATAGCCTTACTAATTAGGTTCTCTGGTTTAACTAGCTTAAAACTAAGGTAAAAACCTATAAGCTTTAGGATGTAATTAACCTATTAATTGCTATGTGTGACACGTCTGAGACGCTTGATAGGCTGCTTGCTAAGCTAGAAAAGCCCTTAATATGCAATTACCTGTGTGTAGGTGTAGTTAAAACAACCCCTGCAAGCACTACTGTAAATACCCCTTTAAATACTGCTCCTTTAAGAGCTAAAAGCGTCCTAGTATATAAGATATACTTGCAGACTGCAGCCCTTTAGTAGCAGCAGTAGCTATAGCCTTTATGTAAGGAGCCTAAAGATATAACTCTAGCCCTAGACATTAGTTATATACTCCTGCGTATAGTAGATGCCTTACAATATGTGTTGCAGCTAGAGGATCTCTCTCTAGCTAACCTTCTCCTGTATAAGGAGCGCTGTATGCAGTATAATGATAACCTACGCATACAGGAGAAGCGCCTTAAGCGCTACAGCAACCTCTAAGAATAGGTACACTAGACTGTCTCTACTAACCTTAAGCTCTATTGCTATACCTCTAATAATAAGGTTAATGCCTAGGTAATTACCCTCTAGGCTTATATAGGAATACGCCCTTCTAAACATAAAGAGAATATATATATTACGCTAGAAAAGGTCCTCTAAGTAACCTTAAGGTACCTAGGAACTAAGAAGGAAGTTAAGGCCTAGCTTATAAAGTAGGAAAAGGCACTCTATAAAGCTACTGCTAGCAGTATCCTAGGGGCTTAGCTCTTAAGTAACTAGTTTAACCTATTTATAGCAGCCTTCTAGAAGACCTATCTCTTAAGCTAAGTATATATATACTACTATACTAAGGTTGCTAACGCCCTTAATAACTGCCTAACGCTAGGATTAGTACTCTCTAATATCTAAGAGTTCCTATAGTTAATAGACAAAAATAAGTATATAAAGAAGGCTAGGTAAGGGGCCTTTAGTCCTACCTACACTAAAACAATAGATAATAATAAGAAGGAGGGTTATAGGAACTGTAACTGTAGGGGATAAGGCTGTAGCTGCAGAGGGTATACAAGAAAGGAGGTGTTATTAGCTAAGGGGGTAAATACCCCTCTGCTATTACAAGAAGCTAGTATAACTATAAAGTGTAAGCACTTAAGTATAAGCGTAAGCATAGTAGAGATACTGCCTACAAAGTGTATAACTATAGATACTACCTATAAGCTCTATACAGGCCTTTATTATAGTATTGCGTAGTGCTTCTACATACTCCCTTACCTAAAGAGATATAACAGACTGCTTAGTGAAAGCGTTAAAAGGCTTATTAAAATACACCTCTAGACTAATAAGGCCCTTACTAAGAAGCTTTAAGTAGTAAGAATGTTAGCTAAAGGCTCTAATTAACTTTATAGTAGATACTAAGGCAGGATTTCTGCAGCCTCCTTTTACATTACTAAGAGCTAATATTACTTAGCTAAATTAGTAATACTTAATTTAGGCAGCAATATCTATATATTTAATAATACTACGTAGTTTAAAACTCTCTACAGTGCGCCTATAGATAATTTTATATAGGCTAGTGTATAATAGCTACCTATTAAGGCATACAGCACTACAGAGATTAAGCTCTAAGCATGTAGGAACTGCATTATTAAGCTTACCTTATATAACATTACCCTTTGCAGAGGCATTACTGCTAACCTTATCTCTTTCTTAAAGCTATACTAGTAAGGGATCTAGTAGGATATAAGCCTAAGCAATAATTGCCTACGCAAAGTAGATAAGTTGTTTATTATATATATTAATGAGATTTATAGCTAGCAGGTGCTTAACTATTAGCTATTTTTGTTAGATGCTGTACTTATAGCTGCAGTCCCCCTACTAGCTATTTATGTAGACAAGATACTGCACCTAAAGCGTAAAAGAAATGCCTTTATAATAGCTACCTGCAGGAAGCCTATCCTTAGCAACCTTTTTACCTAGCACTAGCGTCTTAGACACCCTAGGCTAGAAGCGCTTAAAAGGATCTCTAACGTTACTTATAGAGTATATATCTAAGGTTTTAATAAGCCTATAATAACAGTTAACTGCAAAGCTTATACCTTAGGTAAAGCCTATTATATAGTCTAAAGGAGCCTGCAAGAGTTAGTTATTTACATAAAGCCTAGTAACTACCTTGTGGTTAACTTTTATAACCTTAAGGTAGGCTATATAGGTTACTACTCCTATATACTCTTTTTAGACTATATAATAGGCCTAACTTAGGACTTTTACCTTTATACCTATAAGACAGACATACTGCTTATAATAATTATAGACTTCCTTACTATACTTAAAGTATACTACAGTTATAAGGTAAAGGTTATTAAGACTAATAACAAGCTAGCTAATAATAACAAGGTTTCTGTAAGCCTTAACGCATACAGTATATATATTAAGGCAAGCGCCCTAAATACCTAAGCATAAAATAGCGCTACAGAGCGTATTATAGCTGCAATTAAGCGTAAGGCTAGGTATATAGCTGTTTACACTAAGCTTCCTAATATCCTTTAGCCTAAGATTTATGCCTCTATAACCTACCTTTATAACTACATGCTGTAAGCCTCTTGCAGTTAGAAGACTCTATACTAGTTATAGTATAAGCACTTCTAGGGGGAAGACGCTATGTAATTCGCCTAGCTAGACCTTTTATATCTAAGAGTCTTTAGCTATAAAGTATATACACTTACAGTAGACGCTTAACTTTACTATTAGTGCCTAAAAAGGCTTACCCTATATATATAGATAGGTTATCTTATTAGCTATACTTTAAGTAACTTATACTGCATTTAGAATCCCCTTTATAGTAAAGTATATATAATAAGAGATATTATCTTTAATAAAAAACTTATCTTTAATAGTAACCTAAAGGCACTTACTAAGGATATTTATAAGTTAGATATTTAAGATATTAAACATATAATTAACTGCCTTATTCTTAAAGGCTAGCATAACGTAACTGCATCCTATATAGCTAATAAGGAGGCTAATAAGATCTATAAAGACTATAATAAAGCTAAGGGGGTGCCTCTAGGCGCTACTCTAAGCGCCCCTAGTGTAGTAGAAACTCTTTCTAATAGGCCTCCTACCCTAGCGCTGCATACTAAGTCCTAGTTTAAGCTTATAACACTACTACTAATACCCCTAAGATTAGTGTTTCTTACTGCACTTACAGCAGCATTTATAGGGGGGTAGGAAGGATCTTAATAAGCTAATAAAACCCTCTTTCTAATACACTGCTAGCAGTTATATATATCCTTTAAGGCTGCATTCCTTACTAGGTATATATATAACAAGCATTCTTATACATATAACTCTATAAAAACTAAGTAATAACTAATAGACAGTATAGGAATGCCTAGGTTGCAGGCTAGCCCCCTATAAGACCTCACGTAATATATTAACTAATCCCTAGAATGCCTTTACGTAATAGGATTATATAGTCTAGAGCTAGTACTTATAGTATCTCTAGAGGGAGCCTGTTATAAGGCTAATACCCTGCGCAGCACCTACTAGAAGGAACTCTTACTGCTCCCTATATTATATAGTTAACTCTAATACTATCCTCTTAAAGATACCTTTTGTGAAGCTAAAATATTATACCTTAACAGCTATATAACCTTACGCTTATAGTAAGAGGTATCTAAAGCTTCTATATATAGTAATTAGATTCTTAGTTACTATTAGGTCTATACCTATAAGCTTAATAAGTATAGTTACCTTAGTAAAGTAAAGGCTAGGCTTATAATATAAGGTAACTAATAGGTAAAAGACAACTAAGATATATATACTGTAACGCTTATAGGTATATCTTTCTAGATCCTAATAGCTATAGCTACTTACTTTAATTATAAGCTACTCTAATATAATACAGTAAATGCGTTTATATATACAGATATTAATAAGGAAATATATATAGAGATACTGCTTAGACACTATAAGAAAGGCGTTATCCTATGCCTTTAGAAAGCCCTCTATAGGCTGCGCTATTTGCCTATACTCTAGTAAAAGCATTTTAAGAAGGGGCTTATAGCGTAGGGCTTTAAATGTATAGCTAGAGAAGACTGCTGCTAGCAGAAGGGAGAGGTTACTTTCTTCTTTTATATTAATAATTGCATCCTTACCTTCCTAAAGGCCTATAAGCTTATAGCAATAGATAAGCTACACACGCTTTAGACTAAATACTACCTTAAAGGCAGTAAAAACCTCTAGTAGTTCCTTAGCCTTAAGATTATATATAACTAAAAGACCTATTACCTATAGCTCTTATAGGCTGTATACGCTAAGAAGTATAAGAAACTGCTTCCTATATATACTAATGTTATAGATAATAATACTGCTTAGTATATACCTATAATAAAGGAGGAGCTGCTGCTGCGTAAAGATAACATGCCTCCTGCAGAGATTTACTATTATTAACGTAAAGTTAGCACTATCCTTTACGCTGCTATAATAACATGCCTAGACATTACCTTTACTATAAGTAGGCTTACAAGATTTAATTAAAACCCTTTAGACGTATACTAAAAGGCTGCTAATAGAGTCCTTTAATACCTCTACAAAATATAATACCTTTACCTCTACTTTAGCGCTAAGCTAGGCAGTAAGGATAACGCCTTTAAAGTTACCTCTAATATAAGCTTTAGTAATAATACTCTAACCTAAAGGAGCTTATAAGCCTTTATAATAAAGCTTTTTAGAGGCCTTATTATATAGTAAGCTAATAGATAAGATATAGTTATAACTTTAATAATAGAAGTAGAGCTACTTATGCTTACCTAAGCTGCTAAAGAGGCGCTTTTTGCAAGCTAATTAATCTTATAACTTTAAATCTAACTACCTATACAGTATAGAGACTAATCTATATATACATTAATAAAGGTAACACTAATAAGAGTATAAATCTAGTGTAATAACTAGTAGACAGTAAAGCTTATTATAAGTAAGATTTTATAACTATATACTAAGCTCTGCTATATTAATATTTATAACTACTAGCTATACTAAGAATTTGCTAACAGCTATATAGACATTATATATACCCTATTAATAAAGCTTATAGCAGATAGCTTAATAAAGGCCCTTAAATTAGTAAAGCATAATACCTTCCTCCTCTAGCTTAATATAACTAATAAGAAGGAGGTTATTAAGGCTAACTACATAAGAGATCTTGTAATTAATAAAGCCTGCCTGTAGGCAGAAATAACTAAGCCTAATGTATAGGTAGTAGAGGAAATAGTCTTATAAGTATATAAGCTAGCAGGAAAAGCCTTCTTACATATACTAAGATAATGCAATATTAATGCCTTTTCTACAGCCTGTAGAGGCTATAAAGAAGTCTTTCCCTAAGGGGGTATATTAAATTAAAGGATATATGCATACAGTGCGTACCCTATGCGCATAGGGTGTAGGCCTAGAGATAGGCTTAAGCCTAGCGTAGCTAGCCCTTCGCTAAATATTAGAGGGACTGCTGCAGGCTTCTTCCCAAGCAGTGGGCTCCAGTTGTGGCCTTAGGCGCCTAGGAATAGGGTTCTTATGGGCCTAAGTCAGGGGCTGGCTGCAGGGCACGATAGTTACACACACATCTCAATACACATTCAATTGACCTATCACTGCAACCCTTAATAATCCGACAGTATAAGACTCTTAATTATTAAAAGTAATAAGGATTAAGGTTATACATTAATTATATATATATTAAGTGTGTTATATCTATAACTATTACAGTGCAGCTAGGCTGCTTAGCAAGCCTTTTAGAACCCCTTTCTTAGGTGCCTAAGGCTACCAGAAAAGCCTATTGCCTAGGTCTAAGCCTGTGACAATTACTCCTGTATTCGCCTGAGCAGCCAGGCTGCACTAGACCGAATATAACCGATCTCTGCAGCGCCCTTCGGGCGCAGCGCCCTCTGTGCGCATACCTCATTTTCAACAATAGGGGACATTGTTGTTTGTTGTTGTACGTTTACCTCGTCTCCTGAACGCTCTAACCTCGAGGTGTTTTGTTTATATTACACACAGTTTGAAGGGGGGTGGAGTATGATTCTTGATTCTTGATCAGTTGTTAATGACTCGATGAAGCCCCTCCCGACGGTCCAGAATGGTGAAGCGTTCAAACGCTACTACGGATACTAGAGGATAACACAGCACTCACTGACTTGCCTAGGGTAGGTACACAGAGTAGAGGGGTACAAGCGCCAAGTGGGCAGGGGTTGCTGAGGGACGCCGTCATACGTAACCCATGCCATGCTGTCATCAGTCTAAAATCATCCATGCGGGATTTTGTTGATGCTGCAGTTGTGTGTGTGTGTATCAAAGATGAGCCGAGTTGCAATTCAACCAGAGAGAACAGACGCATGAGGCGAGTTCTGTACGGATACGGATACATAATACTGATCCATGCTCACTCATATCGGGTGTTCATCATGACTACAACTAACCCAAACACCAACCGGAAGTCAATAATACTGGCCTTCTTCGCCTTTTCCATCCCATATTATCACGGGCTGACTCTTATATCAGAACGCTACCCTTCATAACGATTCCTTCATAACATTTCCTTCATAACGATTCCATCATAACGATTCCCTTTCCTCCTCCTCCCTCCCTCACGTTCAAGACACAAACGTGACAGTCACACCGAGGCCCGACCCGTCCCCAGCTGCGCCACGGCCCAGTTCCTCATGCGCACCGTCGCGTCGCCCACGCGCCCGGCCTGCCCCTCGAGCAGGATGAAGTCGTGCGCCTCGTGCTCCGCCAGCTCGAGGAGCAGGTCCAGGTCGTTGTTCCCGCAGCCGACGTGCTCGGCAAAGGCCCGGATGTCGTCCCGCAGGGCCTCCTGCTGGCCCCCCGTGACGTACAGGCTGGCCGCGGCGGCCGAGATGTCGTCGGCCCAGGCCATGTCGCCGTCCATCGGCATCGCCATGGCGAGGTCGCTCTCGTCCGACTTGCCGCGCACGGGGAAGCGCGGGTGCAGCAGCTCGGCGGCCGCGCGCTGCACCGCGCCCGCCGTCAGCATGTCGACGTGGTCGTTCTCGCGGAACGCGGGCGCCGCCGTCTTGCCGCTGAGCCACGGCGAGACCAAAAAGACGCCCGCGAGCCGGCCCGCGGGCCGCAGCGCGGGGATCTCGAGGTGGCACGGGTGGCAGATGTGGCGGACGACGGAGCAGGCGAGGTTCCCGCCGGCCGAGTCGCCGCCGACGAGGAGGTCGCCGGGCTTGATGCCCGAGAGCAGCAGCTGGTTGAGGGCGGCGATGGCCTGCTGGAGCTGCGTCGGGTACCGCGCCTCCGGCACCAGCGTGTACTGCAGCACGGCGACAGCCACCTCGGCGTGCGCCCCCGGCCCGCCGTTGACGTAGGCCTCCCAGCACCACTCGAGGTGGCCCGGCAGCAGGGGCACGGCGTAGCCGCCGCCGTGGAAGAAGAGCACGAACTTGGTCGCCTTTTGCCGGTTGCCGATCCACAGGATCGAGCCGTCGTTGGCCGGGAGCATCTCGACGTGGCGCCGCAGCCGGTCGGCGAGCTCCGGGTGCCGCTTGGCCTTACGGGCGATCCACCGCTCGTACGTGACGATGGAGGGCGGCAGCAGGAACTGGATCTCGCGGGCCCGCATGCAGCCCAGGGCGAAGCGGTAGTAGGCGCAGAAGGCGAAGAAGCGCATCGAGACGCCCCTCGCCAGGGCAAAGGGCGCGCCGTACAGGAAGTTCCATGCTAGCTGGAGAGGAGCTGGAGGTCGTCGTCATCCCGTCAGTCTTGCAGTCTTGCAGTCTTACAGCGCACACTATAACTGCCATATCTACGGGCAGGCAGCATCAAGAGGAGAGGATTCATACGTACCGCGGAAGAGTAGGCGTAACACCAGATCCCGCTTCTCCCACAGCGAAAGCTGCGGTCTCGATGCCGACATTTTTTTCTCTTTCTGTTTCTTTCTCTCTTTCACAACCCGTCGTTGGTTTCCGTTTCCCCTCTATCGCACCAGCGATACTTCACTCAGAAAGAAACAAAAAGACAAAAGAGAAAAGGAGGTGGAGGAGTAGGAGAAGATTCGTTGGGATTATTCGTCTGGTGTCCCAGAGGAGGGCCAGATGAGGGGGGGGGGCTATCGAGTTTGGTGTGGCCGAGATGAAATGTGGAGGGGGAAAAAAAGAAGAAAAAAAAAGAAAAGAAAGACACTGTCTGTCACGAAAGACAGTTCGAGTTGCCTTTCCTCCCTATGCCCCAAGGAGGAAAACAAAAAGTAAGAGGAATTGACAAGCGGCGGCCGGCCTCGGATCACCAGACCAGGCGTTCGGACAGTCTCACTCACGCACGGGTGGCGTGGTGTGTGGTTTGACGTCGACGAGAAACGCGCAGACGGCGCTTGTGGCTCAGGAGTGAACGTGTCAGTGAACACGTCAGTGAGCATGTCCGTCCGCGGAAGCACGGGCTGGAGGACTTCGACCGTGTGTGTGTGTGTGTGTGTGTTGAGGAAGAGATATCTAGGTGCTAGGTACAGACAGACAGACATAAGTAGGATGGATATATGGCCGAGGCATGCTGCAGCACAAGTGAAAAACTCCATCTCGCACTCGTTTTAGACTCATACATACACAGCCCACCAGACACATCGTCTCCCTCGATGTGCGTGTAAGCACCCAACACATCCCCCCCCCCCAATCGGAGTCCCATTCCCCTCAGTCCGGGGTTGCTTAGCACCCATACAGAGGGATGGATGATCCCCTCACTTGACGGAAGCTTGTGTCTCACTTCATATGCTTCATGTGCTTCTGTGCAGCATTTTGAATCCGTCTGATCTTTGTGGCCGTGTCTCTCTCTCTCTCTCTCTCTCTCTCTTTGGGTCTCTCCCCACGTTTCCACCTCCCAGGACCTCGGCTCGATGAATTCTCCTCACATCGGAATGTCTCATCGAGTGGAGGAGAGAAGCAGGCGAAACGGGACTCGCTCTCGGCACTTGTTGAAACGTGCCCGTTTTTTCTCGGTGACAAGAGTTAAATTAAAACCAGGGTCCACGAATCTCGTTTTAATGAGTGAGAGGGAGAGTCTGTGTGAGAGAGAGTGACTGAGAGACTGAGAGAAACCGAGAGAGAAACTGAGAGAGAGAGAAGAAAAGTGACCGCGCTCATCATCCAGTCTTTCCCAACTTCTCTGTCTAAAAATCATATTTTATCGTTTGACGAGCTGAGACGGGCCAACACCACAACACACAGAGCAGATACACAAACATGATCTTATCACGAGAAGGCTTCACGATAGACGTGGTTGCGCGATGGCTCCGAAACTCCATCCTCAACCCATACCTGTCGATCCCCTTCGCCATCGGCCTGGCCGCGGTCTCGGTCGGGAAGAACGGAGCAGGCGGCGGCGGCGGGCTGTCGGACCACCTTCGCCTTCACCTTCACCTCAACTCGGACACGCCCCACCGCGTCGCGTTCCTCGCGGCCCTGGCGAGCCTCGTCCTGTCCGCCACGGCCTACCTCAACAAGTGGTCCGCCAACAACTGGACGACGGACGACACCTGGGACTTTGACAAGGAGGTCGTCGTCGTGACGGGCGGCAGCAGCGGCATCGGCAACAGCATCGTCCGGCACATCCTGTCGAGGACCCCGCGGGCCACCGTCGTCGTCGTCGACCTCGCGCCCCTGTCGTGGGAGGGAACCGCCGACAACGTCCGCTACTACCGGTGCGACCTGACCGACACCGGCGCGCTCAAGGCGCTCTGCGACCGCATCCGCGCCGAGGTCGGCCATCCCACCGTCCTCGTCAACAACGCCGGCATCGCCCGGGGCACCACCGTCATGAACGGCTCCTACGCCGACGTCGAGCTGACCGTTAAGACGAACCTCGTCGCGCCGTTCCTGCTGACCAAGGAGTTTCTGCCGCACATGGTCCGCACCAACCACGGCCACATTGTCAATGTCGGGTCCATGAGCTCCGTGGTCCCGCCGCCGAAGATCGCCGACTACTCGGCCACCAAGGCCGGGCTGACGGCGATGCACGAGGTGAGTGAGTGGGTGATAGAGTGAGTGAGTGAGTGAGTGGATGAGTGAGTGAGTGGATGAGTGAGTGAGTGGATGAGTGAGTAGATGAGTGAGGCCGGAGCTGGTGTGTGTGAGTTCGTATATGTGTGTGTGTGTGTGCGTATGTGCAAACTTTGCTGATCCAGACTCACTCACTTTACCAAGGCGCTCCAACTCGAGTTGAAGTACATCCACAAAGCGCCCAAGGTCCGGCAGACGCTCGGCATCTTCGGCTTCATCCGGACGCCGCTCGTCCCCTTCAACCCCGGCCAGCCGCACTTCATGATGCCCCTGCTCCACGTCGACTCCGTGGCCGAGGCCATCGTCGACTCCCTCTACAGCGGCTTCGGCAGGACCATCTACCTGCCCGGCATCATGTCGCCCGTGACAGCCTTGGTGAGCATAATACCGTGTAGCATGGCATCACTCCTCTGATTCGATTCCGTGCGCCGTGTCGAGAGGTGGTGGGTGGGAAAAGTCGGACCACGCTGACAAGACTTCAACTCGACAGAGGGCCGGCCCGGAGTGGCTGTGGCGGCTTGCGCGGGAGACCACGGCGGGCGCCAAGGACATTACCTACACGCCGCGGCAGAAGATCAACGAGGCGACGGGTCGGTTGGAGGTGGCAGAAGTCGTTTCCGCAAAGGAGAAGGACTCAGCCTAGTCGAGATGATGGTTGGGGGATTGTTCGTGGGGGGGGGGGGTTGT
>PJEX01000509.1:0-28069 GCA_005350895.1 Colletotrichum tanaceti | reverse complement strand
TAACCCTAACCCTAACCCTAACCCTAACCCTAACCCTAACCCTAACCCTAACCCTAACCCTAACCCTAACCCTAACCCTAACCCTAACCCTAACCCTAAGCTTTATATTGTATTTTTATCTTGTTTTTATAAAACCTAAACTATAAAATTGCTCTCTCTTAGTCCTTTATCTCTATCCTACCTAGCTATAACTTTTCCTACCTATACTCTTTATAGCACCTAGTATAAATATATCTAGAGACTTCTTTCTTTACTAACGTGCTCTATAGGCTATATACCTACTATAGCTCCTTGCCTCTATTACTATTCCTTTATTACTATTAAGGCTCTATAGTAGAGCCTTACTAATTATATAATAAATCCTCCTACTTTACCTAGGTATATAGCAGGATAGGGCTAGCCTCTCTAAGTGCTAGTAGGTATACTATAGTGTCTTACCCTGCTTGCAGCCTAGCTACCTTTACGTTCCCTCCCTTCTGCTTGCTCTCCCTTCTGCTTACTCTCCCTACCTACAAAAGTAGCTGTCTTCCTATCTAGGTCTATTCTAAGGTCTTAGGATATCCTACCTGTAGTGTTTAGGCCTAACAACCCTCTTAACTTTAAGTTACATAACCCTGTCTGTTTGTAGGCCCTGCCTAGGCTTATAATATAGATATTAGTTTATATAACATATATGTTATTATACTAGCTGTCTATTACCTCCTCTTATCCCTAGAGGATAGATTTTTCTACCTAGTTATATAGGGCTCTCCCTTCCCTACTACTACTACTACTACTACTATTACTACTACTACTATTCCTAACTATATAATCCTTACCCCCCCCCCCCCCTTTCCTTCTTAATTACCCTCTTATCTCTTTCTACCTCCTTCTTCTTCTCTCCTACCTGTTTAGACTATAGGTACTGCTCTAATAACTCTCTATCTAACTACTCTTTCTTAACTATACTATGTTTATCCCTATGTCTCCTCTCTCTCTATTCTCTCTTATTACCCTACCTACTCCTCCTACTCTTGCCTAGTGTCTCTCTAGGTGCCTAAGGAACTAATAATCTTAGGCCTGCTAGGAGATGCCTTGTGGGTAGGCCTTCTATTGCTGTCTTGCTAGTCTAACTAGCAAAGGGGACCTAGGACTTAGAGGAGGAATAGCTAGTAGGGCTTCTGCTATAGCCTAGTAAGTTAAAGCAGCAGAAAAGGTCCTAGGAAGTGCTAAAGAGAGCCCCTCTTAAAGTCTTTTAGCTTTAGCTACCCTAGTGCATAACAGCCTAAGAACTTAGACTAGTAGTAGAGACTTAGTACTAAAAAAAGCCCCTAGGGGCTTTTAGCTTTACCTACCTACTGCTACTACAAGCACTACTACTCTATATATAAGTAGGTAACTAGATAACAGTCTAGTAAGTTAATCTAGCAGAAGGTTACCTTAGGGTTAGAAAAAAGCCCCCTAAGGCTTTTGCCTTTGCCTGCCTAGGGTAGATAATTGCCTAGCTGCTTAGACTAGCAGAGAAGGCTTAGTGCTAGAAAAAGCCCCCTAGAGCTTTTACCTTTGCCTACCTTCTACTACTACTCTATATACAAGTAGGTAACTAGTTAATAGCCTAGCAACTTAAACTAGTAGAGGAGACTCTATACTAAGAAAAGCCCCCTAGGGCTTTTGCCTTTGCCTGCCTTCTACTACTTACTACTCTATATATAAGTAGGTAACTAGATAATAGCCTAGTAAGTTTATCTAGTGGAAGGTTAGCTTAGGTTTAAAAAAAGCCCCCTAAGGCTTTTAGTATAACTGTTCCTTGTCTACTGTTTGTTACATTAAGCTAATAGTACTTTACTTTGTTTAGGGATGTAGTTTAGTTATATAACTGTCTGCTTAGAAAGCCTTTTACTTAATACTGTTATATCTACTACTACTACTACTACTACTACTACTACAACTACTACTACTACTACTACTGCTGCTGCTGCTGCTACTACTACTACTACTACCCCCTAACCCCCCTAACCCCTCCCTCCCTATTCCCCTTTCCCTTTCCTTGCCTAACCCTAACCTAACTGGCTTGGGGCTGTGGGGGGGGTCTACTGCTTAGGCGTTATATCTCTAGTCTATTATAGGCTACTATAAATAGATAGCAGTAATGTTTTATACGCTGTTAGGTAGAACAGATACATATATCCTATATAGGAAGCAGAGGAGGATATATTAAACTATAGCTACCTACTAGTAGAGTATAACTTCCCTCTCGCCTAATTTTTCTTAGCATCTACTGTTAGTAAATTAGGTAATAAACTACTAGAATCCTTAACAGCTAAAAACTCTTTACCTCTCTACTCTAGAGCCCTTCTGTAATAGCCTTACAGCCTCTAGCAGGCATTAGACTGCTACTAGCCTTACTAGCTAGCCCTAATTAGGGCTCTAGGCTACCTCTAGAGCTAACCTCTCTATTAAGGGCTAAACGCTGCTGCAATACTAAGACTTAGCTACTCTAGCCTAGCCTTACAGGAAGCTAGCCTAATACCTTTAACCTAGCTCCCCTAACAGTAAAGGGGCCTCTAATCTTAACTCTAGCTACTAGCAGGACTGCTACTAGCTCTATCTTGTTTACCCTAGACAAGGAGGCTAGGCACTATAAGGCCTGTAAGGATATCTTCTTAACTATCACGCAATCTGTTAATAATGTTATCTCTAGCTTTAAGGGTCTTAGGAAGTAGATTGCAAAAGAGGTAACAGCCTATATAATCTAAGCCCTAAAGAAGCTTATTAACAAGGAATATACTCTAACACTAACCTAGAGCTAGGCTACTATTACAGCCTTAGCACTAGGTATAGCTCTAGACCCCTACTAGGCTCTAACCTACCTATAGGCTAGACCCTAGACAAAATCCTAGGCCTAACCCTAGCCCTAGCCCTAGCTAAAAGAGGACCTTAAGGTCTTTGCCTATATCTTAGAAGAGGGCCTATTAGCTGCCTAAAAGAACACTCCTTTTACCCTCTGCTAGACAGTTTGCTAGACCTTTAGCCTCTAACTAGCAGATATCCCTTATATCTACTATATTATAACTAGATACTTACTAAGGCTATTAAACAAGCAGATCTAATAAGGCCTCCTAGCAGATAAGTAAAAACTAGTAGGTTACTTAAGGGCTTATAAGATAGAGACTCCTATAAAGTAGTTTACCTACATTATACTGCACTGCCTAGCTAATTTATAGAGCATTAATAGGGATACCCTAGACCTAGCTACCTTAATTAAAGACAAGGTCTTTGCCTAGATAAGACTAAAGCCTACTTAAGCCTAGTAATCCTACCTTAGGCTAAACCCTATTATAAACAAAGTCTCTTAGGTTATCTTATTCCTAATAGAGGTATAGCCCTTTAGACTATTTAACTAAAGCAGTAGGTCCTAACTTATTTAGAAGAGGAAGACACTTATTAGACATAACCCTAGCTACTAGGGCTACTACTTAAACAGCTACTGTAACTAATAGCTACTCTATAATAACTGCAGTAGACCTTTAGACTTATATAAGACTAGGCCCTATATAGCTAAACCTAAGTATGTAAACTGTTACAGCCTATTCTAGGCTAGCTATAAGAATTGTCTAGTAAGGCCTATAACAATAAACAGTATCCCTACTCTCCTAGACTAGAAGGAGCAGGCCTAGATCTATAAGGTTAGACAGAAGGCCTTTAACGCCCTATATAAGGCTAGCCTAAGCGCCTCTCAGAATAGCACCTAATAGCCTAGGGATCTCCCTCCCCCTAACTAGGATTAACTGCCTAGCTCTAAGCAGCCACACAAAAGGATACCTTCTAAGAGCTTAATAGTATACCTTAGGGATAGGGATACTAATAGTAGCAGTATAAGTAAGGATAAGCCTAAGGATACTGAGGACCCTCCCTAGACTAGCTAGACTAACTACACTATCCTACCTCTCTTAAGCAGGAGTTAGAGGGTAGCCTAGAAACTAGATTACAATGTTACTAATGCCTATACCTACCTAGAACTTAACTTAGAGATGTAGGCTAAAGCAGGCCTCTCTATAGGTACTATGCATAGCTTAGTGTAATGTAGGGAAGCAGTTACTAGTATATACAGCTTTCCTAGAGCTCTACTAGGCTAAGCTAATTAACATTATACTAGTCTAGGAACCCTAGATAGGCTATATTAACAAAATGCAAATTAATATATACCTAAGGTTTAATTCCTATATCCTAGTAGATTCCTAGAAGG
This sequence comes from Colletotrichum tanaceti, assembly GCA_005350895.1. Taxonomy (NCBI): domain Eukaryota; kingdom Fungi; phylum Ascomycota; class Sordariomycetes; order Glomerellales; family Glomerellaceae; genus Colletotrichum; species Colletotrichum tanaceti. The sequence continues at coordinate 23,844 of PJEX01000509.1, read as the reverse complement.
ATAGGGAGACTAGACCTAAGGTAATAACCTATATACAGAAAGGGAGGAAGTAGAAGGCCTAGCAGTAGAGGCCTGTATAGATAAGGGATATCTTATAGACTACAGTTAATAACAAAATTACTATAGTTAATATATATAGGTAACTAGGAGATCCCTATAGTTATATAACTATAACCCTCCTAGGATATAGGCTGCTAGAAAGAGTCCTTATAGTAGGGGACCTTAACGCTTATTACTACTCCTAGGAGCCTAGATTAAGGAATAGGAATAGGGGGGATAATATAGCAGACTAGGTAGATAGCTACAGCCTATTATTTATTAGTAAGACAGGGACTATAACCTATACCTAAGGCTATATACTTAACCTTACCTTCTTAAATATTCCCCTTATATATATAGTAGTTAGCCTATACCTTTACCTAGGGGCTAATTATTAAGCAATTATCTTAATAATCCTGCTTTCTAAGCAACAATAATAACAGACAGATTAACTATAGTCACTATTAGTCCTAGACTTAGCCTTACCCTAGTTTAGAGACCTAATTAGAGCAGGAGCCTTAGTCTTACCTACTCTCTAGGATAAACCTACCCCTACTAAGTTAGATACCTAAGCTAGAAGAATAGCAGACCTTCTCTCTACAGCTGTCTAGGCTGTAGGGAAGAAATAAGGAAAGCATAGGAAGGGGGCCCCTTAGTAGATAGAGGAGTATGTAGTAGCCTACTAAACGTACTGTAAGGCCTACTACTAATAAGCCTAAGAGCTAGAGCAGACCCTATGCCTTCTTACCCTATGCCTTACTATCCTTAAAGAGCAGAAGGTCTTCTTAAGGACAGTTAGGAAGGTAAAGCAGGCCTATTAGGCTAATAAGATTAAAGGAGTTTCCTTAGACTAAGATCTCTATAAGATTATAGGCTAGCAAAAGGCTAGCCTAGGGGTTAAAGCACCCCCTTTAATAGTAGAGGGTTAGATAATTAATAACACTTAGGGTAAGGCCTAGGCACTCTAAAGAGCCCTCCTAGAGAGGTTTAGTGTATAGGATAACTTGCTAGGAGACCTGTTTAACGTCCCTACAGTCTCTTAATAACAGATACCCTAGTATAATACTATTAGTAGAGAAGAGCTAAGAGAGGCTACCCTAACAAAGACTACAACCCCTAGCATTAATAGGATTATAACACAGCTACTTTAGGCCTGCTAGGACCTTATATCTAAGCCTATTAGATAACTGTTCTAAGCCTGCATACAGACAGGCTACTTCCCCTAGCCTTTCTATAGAGCAGAGGTTACTATAATCTAGAAAGCAGGGAAAACAGACTTCTTAAAGGCTAGATCTTAGCAGCTAATAGCCTTACTATCTTATCTTAGGAAAGGGCTTAAGAGGCTAATAGCTAGAAGAATATCCTACCTTACTATCTTAGAAGGGGTAACTAGCCTATAACAAATAAGGGCTCTACTTAGTAGGTTAGTAGTTAACCTAACTACCTGCCTTACTTATAATATTAAGATAGCTCTTAATAAAGGGCTTATAGCAATATTAGTAATAATAGATATCTAAGGGGCTTTTAACTCTATCCTTTAGAACTATCTAATTGTCTAGCTATAACAATAAGGCTAGCCTTACAGCCTAACTAGACTAATATTCTACTTTACTTTAAACTAAACTGCTAGAGTTAGGCTAGAGGATATAATAATAGAGGACTTCCTACTAGCTTATAGGCTACCCTAAGGCTCCCTACTATCCCCTATTCTCTTCCTGCTTTATATTGTAGATATCTTAGCAGAAGATCTAAGGCTTTAGTTTAGGTATGCAGATAACATTAGCCTTCTAGCTATAGGCCCCTCCCTTAAGAGTAATGCTACAATCCTTAGCTAGGAGATTACATACATCCTTAACTAGGGAGCTAATAATAAGGTCGCTTTTAACTATAATAAGTCTAAAGCTATCTACTTTACAAGAAAACATAAGTAATAAAGAGACCTGCTAGGGATTAAGGTAGGAAAACTAGAAATTTAAGTATCTATTATACCTATCTGCTAGTTAGGGGTTTAGTTTAATAAGAGGCTCTCCTTCTAACACTATATTAAAACGAAGCTAGCTGCAGTAAAGAAGGCAGCCTAATATCTTAGATATCTAATAAACATAAAAGGCAGGCTCCTAGCTGCTACTATACGTAAGGCTATAATTTCCTATATCCTGCTAATTACCTTCTATAGGGCTAAGACCTAGTATAGAGGTATAACTAAGCTAGCCCCTAGCAGAACTACTAATACTAGCTATAACCTTATCCCCTAGACAGGCTTAGTTAGTATAGGCTAGAAGAGCCTTACGCATAAGGTTAAAAGCATTATTATAATAGCAGTAAGAGCAATCCTGCTAGCCTAGAAAATAACTCTAACATACAGCCTCCTTAGGGATACTAGACTACTACTAAGTAAGGTAGCTCTAGAAGGAGTCTGCCTCTACTTTACAGTATATCTAAAGAAGGTTAATCTATAACACCCTCTTATCCTAAGGCTTTCTTAATAAGGGTAGTAACAGACAAAGCTCTAACAGACTGTAGACCTTACACTAAAATGCCTGAGACTAGTACTTATTTAACTGTAGTACCTCCTAGGGTTATAAGACCTAATAGTCCTACAGACTAAGAAAGAAGCAGCTAAAGCTTTCTAGGCCTAGCTAAAGACTATACTAGACAGCTATATAGTTATCTTTTTAGATAGCTCTAAAGTAATAAATAGAGCTATAGGATATAGGTTTGTTATCTACTAAAGCAATAGGTATATAGCCTAGAGCTATAGCTAACTTAGTCTAGCAGAGGTATTTAACGCTAAGGCTAAAGGGGTAAGGATAGGACTCTAGCAGGCCCTCTTAACTGCCTAAGGCTAGCTAATATATATCTATATTAATAACACTAGTGTTATCTAAGGAATATAAGGTAAGGCACTAGATACCTTATAAGTAGCAGTGCTTAAGATCTAAGCTACTGCTAGGATATATAATATCTATACCTACTAAGCGCTAGGGTACTAGGGGATTAAGGGTAATAAAGAGGCAGACTAGCTAGCTAAGGAAGGCATAGCGCTACTAGTCCTACTAGGCTAACTAGCTACACTCTCTAGGATTAAACAGCTTAGTAGAGAGAGATTGTAAAATTAGTATAGATAGTAGTAGGGTAAAGAGGTAACTAAACAGTATACCTAGCTTAGACTAAGGCTATACTTCTCCTACCCTCCTAAACTTACCCTACTATAGAGCACCCTTTACTACCTCTTAGCAGCCTAGTTAGGTTATAGGGACTTTAAATACTATTACTAACGCTTTAACTACACTAAAGCCTTACTAACCTGCTCCTATAGGGAGGTAAAGGAGGTAGATTATCTAGTCTACTACCTAGCAACCTTAGTAAGGAGGCAGCACTAGCCTACCCTCTACCTATCTAGTCTGCTTAACCTTATAGGACCTATAGGATCCCTTAAACAATACTTTAAGGGACTAATAACTAACCTAAAAGGCTTTAAGGCCTTCCTTAGTGTAATAAACTTCTTTTAGAAGATCTATCCACGCTACTAGGGAACAGGCTTTAGCACAGGATCTAGACAGCTAACTTAACCCTTATAGGGAATAGACAGGAAGCAATAAATCTAGGGAACTAGCAGGAACTAGGGACAGATAGAACGCATAGTAGCCATCAGGCAGGATTTAGAGGACAAAAGAAAGGGTAATGTATAAAGTACGTAGTCCTAGCCCACAGCTCTCCACGCCACATACCCCCCAGGAGGTCTGCGACAAGGGTTCCACTCTTGCTGCTATAGCGTTAAATACAACAACAACAACAACCTACTAAGGAAGTCTCCACTCACCCTTCTAAACCCCCTAGTAGACTTCGCTGTCTGCGTCTCCTTTTATTTCCTTTTTCTAAGTTCACACTGACGCCTAGAAAACCGCGCCGAATTTTTAAGATGGAATCTGAAGCCCCCCCAGTTGAAGCTCCCCCAGCTGAAGCTTCCCCAGCCGAAGCTCCCTCGGCCGATGTACCATCCGCAGCTAGCAGCAGCAAAGGTCTGCCAGACCCCTTGGAGGAAGATAAATACCCCCCATGTGCGCCCTCTGATGCTATTGACGATATTCGCATGACTTCTATCTTCTCTGCGCTTTCTTGACTCTTTCTCTCTGAGAAATATGCCGATATGAAAATTACCTGCAGTAAGCATACTTTCAAAGCGCATTGTGCTATTGTTTGCTCCCAGTCTTCCTTCTTTAAGAAGGCCTTTTCTAGCCCTTTTAAGGTAATAGTCTAATTTACTTATTAGAAATAGTTACTAATACAGAAAACAGGAAGCTGCCTCGGGAATTATCGACCTGCTAGACGATGATCCCGATATCCTTGAGCTCCTGCTCTAATTCCTCTACACAGGAAACTATACTAATGGAGTTACGCCTATATTCGGAAAACTGTCTGAAATATTGCTATTGCAGCCTAATGAGGTTGCTAACAAACTTAACGCAGCGACTGGGGTTAAGGTACCCTACAGGTAACACAAAGTACCTAGACGGCTGGAAATAGCCTCAAGAAGACCTGACCAGTTGGCTAATAATCAGGATAGTAGTAGCAATAAGACTACTAGTATCCCTAATAATAGAAGTTACGTTCCTAATTTGGAGTATAACTTAGAATACAGCGAGAGACCACTACTTATAGTTAAGCTGGAAGAGGAGTATAATGAGTTCTCTAGTGTGAACGTGGCTGACTAATATGCGGAATCTCCAGATAATGTTCTCTAGGAACTTTTAGAGGCTTGGAAAGACTTGTATCTCTATCTCTATCTTTACATTATAGCTAATAAGTATAATGTACTTACACTTAAGCTCCTAGCGCGAGAGCGCTTCTACTGATTGGCAGAGTAGACTTAGGAGGTTGTAGAAGAGTTCCCTGCTATTGTGGACGAGTTGTACAGTAGTATAACTGAGACTGAGTTCGCGATGCGTGAGATTGTATGCTGTTTGGTCGGACATTGAGTGTTAGAGGGCTGTACGAGGGAAAAAATGGACTGGGTAATAAAGAAGTATAGCGAGTTTGCGGTTAGTGTTATAAACTATTACATTTTGTTGAGGGAGTGGAAGTTTACCTGGTCTTGACAGGGGGTTAGTTTGTATTGCAGAATAGGATATTAACCCTAAAGAATGTTTAAAAGCCAACTTATAATATTAGAAATGGCTGTAGTAGTATAGTAATAACTGTACAAGCTCCTAGGAATTTAAAGATATGCCTTAGAACGATTCAAGGTTCTTTGTTTAAGGTCTAAGCACTGGAGACCGAGTTGGATCGAGAGCAACGAGTAGTGCGAAATATGTATGCTTGGGATATATGCGACTAGATTACGGAACAACTTTCCTGTGCTGATATAACACTGCGCTGTAGCAGAACTGCCAATTGTTAAGAGAACCTAGCAGCCCTAGGGGTATGATTTAAAGATTATCTTATTGTTGTCGCCATTAGCACAGCCTAACCAAGCAACGAGATTCTTAATCTTGTCTTTCAGCCTCTTTGCTTGTTTTGACTAAGAGATAAGAGTGTATGTACTCTTCAACCTTAGCAGATACTTATTGCTTCTAATAACTGCCCGCACCAGACAATACCGGCAATCTACATTGTGAACTCAACTGCCTAAAGCTAACTATTAAATTGTAGGGATTGTAATGGTTTAACTGTGTTGAATTGAATAGGTGAGCACAGGCAACGCAGCGCGCGAGATGCGCTGCAGAGGCGCCTAGAAAGAAGTAAGGGAATATTCAGCCTGGCCGCACCTGCCTGCCCTACTTATAGCGGAGTAATTACTACAGGTTACAGTCTAAGTAACAGGCTTTTTACCTTTTTGTATTATTTTTTGTTATGCACTTTTCGCCCTTTTGCTACACTTTTTCACAGCCAGGCAACTTTGCTAGTAGCTGCGGCTGGTGGCACCTTTGTTCTGCTCAGACACTGTACCTTCTGTCAGCAAAGTAGTGGAGAGGTACGGTAACCATGGAATTTACGGTGCCAATAACCACACCAACTGGATGTTATCTGGCGTCGCGAAGTTGGAGTTGGATACTTGAATGTATCATAGCAACTCGACTTGGAGGTCATTGCCTGCAGTAGAGTAGTAGAAGTCTGGCCTGGGCCTGATTGATTGAGATGCTCGCATATGGGTAGACGTGGGCAGGCGATCGGAAAAAGGTGTTTTTATGGATGCGGGCGGCCTCCGCCTGATGCACGCAGCAGGGTAATTCAGTTACGACCCGCGCTCCCTAAGGTGTGACAGTGTGCATTAGCTACGCCTATCCACTCAAAGTAACCTAGATCTCAATGTTAGGCTAGATAATCTTGATGATTCCTAAGGGGGGAGTACAAGGACAAAATTTAAGACTTGGTGCTTGGGAGTAAGCAATATACCCTAGTCGCAAGAATCCTTCCAAACATAGCCACGATGGGAATACCACTAAAGAACCTAGATAGGCCCAGGCTGAGTAAACCTTATGGAGAAATGCCTAGGCAGCTAGGACTAATAAATATATAAAACAAAGGACAGTCCAGCTAGCTTTGTAGATACTCTTCTCCCTTTTATTTACTTACTAACCTCTATCTGCTAATTAATATCTACTTACCAATTAACCTTCTTAGAAAGTATATTAGTACACTACAACAGTAATAATACTTAGAGTCTTTCTGAGATCTAGCTTCTTAACCTCAAGAAAACTTTTAGTTGCTTATCTTTATTATTATTAGATATTCTACTTTTCGACCTCAAGATACTCTCTAGTCACTTCTCTTTATTGTTATTAAATTTCCTGTTCTCTTAGCGAAGAGAGAGTGTTTTTTGTTTAACTTTCACTACTATTAAAGCTTAGTAGAAGAAGTAACTACTCTAAATAAATTAGTTATTCCTATTAAAGACCCTTATACTAAGAGATAGAACATTAAGATATTACAGGAAGACTTTAATAAGCTTCAGAACAGATATTTAATGCTAGACACAAATTGACTATAAACATGCTACTCAGATAGGCTAGACTAAATAGGTGCTATTGTAGTCTATTTCTATTAGAGCTGGACTAGCAGAGAGTTCCTTCAGCTTAAGATTTTATACTAAAGCTACCCTACAACAGCAACAAATAATAAAATAAACTGCATTACTGAAGTCACTTAGCAAGCATCCTGTCATAATTCCTTGATAGTCCTGTTTAGTATGGAACTAAAGGAGATAGTAATCAAGTTTTGCAGAAATATGCTAAAATGCAGGCTTGAAAATGTCGCTTAGGGGATAGAACTTGGAAGCGTTGCGCACGAGGTTAGTAGAGATCAGCAAAGTCGGGGTGAGAGCGGGAAATGACCAGGAGGATGGGTAGAAATAGGCTGGTAAGGCTGGGTACGACGACTCTGCTCTGGAGGGACGTAACCTGGCCTGTAGATAATGTGGCGGGCGATACTGGTGGTTTGGTGGCCTTGTTGCTAATCCGGCAGGACGGTATAGATGCTTGGAGGTGTTGACTGAGCCTGGCCTGGTAAGGTTTTTGTATAAACTTAATAAAGCTGGCGGTTGAAGGATGAGCTCTGAAAGTGCCGTTCTGCTGCAGTTTAGTTGCTAGTTAAGTTACCTGCTAGAGATCGTCTGCATTAGAAAGGGGCACAGTAACGTGCTCAATGAAGGGATTGTAAACGCAGATGGCTGTAAAGGCGGGGTTGTGCTTATATACCTGGCTGAACTCCGCTTTGGTGTAGTATTGAAAACGGTCGGGGTAAATAGCTTTTATTAAACCCTCTCCTTTTATGAACTTCCTTTCCGCGGAGACAAGCACTTCATAGTCCCTAAGGTAGTTCTAAAAGACGTTAATTTACCTTGATTCCAGCTATGTCAAAGGTGCTAGTAGACCAACCCTCGAAGGCGTCAATAAACCTTGCCCACAACACGTCGCCCTTCAGAGTGAACTTCAGACTTCCACTCTGCTATCTCTCTGGCGAGATAAGTGTCAACCTGGTGGGTCGTCCCCTTTTCAGGGTTAAAGTGAGCAGCATCTTCCCACAGGTAAGGGCCGATAAAGGCAGCAGCTTCCAAAGGAATGGTGATGCCGAACCGGAAGCAGGTGTAGTTATACATGTCACTCGACTGCTGAAGCCGCGAGAATCTCGCTGCTGCTGGAATTGGCTCGGGCGAGTGCCTGGTTCTTGCCGGTATGTTGGAGGAGATGCCTATGGAAGGAGAGAAAGTCCCTTGAAGGCTGCGGGCGGGATGAGGATCTTTGCCCTGTCTTAACGGGCTGACTTGCCGGACGGGCTGATGTTACACATAGTGTCGAAGAGGTTGTTTTCTGATGAATAAGACGAGGGTGTAGGTGGAATGGAAGAAGTAGGTGAGGGTATTCGGAGGATGGTTCAGGCGAACGAACGGTGCAGCTGAGCGGTGTAGACGGCTGCTTCGTTCGAACGAAAAGAAGTAGACTGTAAAGATAAGAGATGAATAGTATGAAGGAAGGAGGGAAAATTCGGCTTCTGATGAGAGGAAAAAGGTGAAGGTAAAAAATGAAGGTGGTGATGAAGACTCTGATGGCGAGTAAGTTGACGGATGGTGAGTTGAACTAGTGAGGTAAACAAGGGCGAAAAACTCTGATCAGCTGTATTTTTCGTACGTATTTTTCGTAATGGATCGATTAGAAGAGTGAAAAATGACAATAACGACGGAAAGTTAAAGGAAGTCGTGATGAGCTGATCGGTCGAAGGATTTATTGTCCAACCGTCGGCAAAGAGGTTGGAAAAGAATGTTAATGATAATAGTGGATGATGATAATGATGGTATTACCAATATGGTAACGACTCCTCCACCGGGTAGTGGTGTTATGTATGCTGGTAGTGTTAATGGGGTAGTGGTTCTTATTCTACACCCAAAAGTTTTCATTTTCAAAGATGTTCGTGATGGCGTATTGGACGCGTCAGTATCGCGGGAGGACGGAGGAGTACAGACAGTCAAAGGTTGAAACAATAAGGTTCCGTCATAAGGTCATTCCTAAGAAGTAGAGACTTTTAAGCTAGAAGCAGGAATGAAGAACGATATATAACAGTTAGTTATAGACGCAGCCTGACAAGTTAAAGGAAGCCTAGTATTTGAAGTAGGAGTAGAGTATTAGAGCCGTAGATTGTAACTAAAGAGTAAAAAATACAATATAGAGCAGCCTAAGCAGTAAATATAGAGAAAAGGTAGAGGAGAGAAACATTAAAAATATAATATTTTAAGACAACAGCAAGAATAGTGGAGAAGACTTTGATAGAACAGATAAGAAAGACTAGAGCTTAGGATAGTAGGGAGTGATATAAGTATAAGATTAACTAATAGGGAGACTATAAATAATATAGAGATAACAATAAAGCAGCAGACTAAGACAAACCCTAAGTCTAAGTCAACAGAATAGTATCTTGTAGAGTAGAAAGACAGAACAGAAATTGGAGAAGAGCAGTACACTATAGAGAAGATCACAAACAGAGTGCAGCATAGTATTAGAGTATAAGAGGGATTCGTCAAGAACAAGGAAGCGAGAGGCGCAATTCGCAGTACTGAAAGCCATAGAGCAGAAGTTCTACAGAGGATATAGATTCAACACAACAGTAGAGATAGTAACATAGCTAGAGACACCCAATAAGGCCTTTGAAGTAACAACAAAGAGGCAATAAAAATGTTTAGATAATATAGGGGATAACCTTACTGCTCGAGCAGTCAAGTGACTAGTATCGCCATAGCAGCTACGATCTCGACAACCCCGTTCCCCTAGAGGTTACCCTGTTCGTCGATCCCCAGCAGTGGGAGGACGTGAACTTCAACCTAGAGAAGGGAACATCCACCCTCGTTGACAACCACATTGCTAGGAAGATCGACGAGTGGAAAAATGAGGGCGTCGCCGGCAGAGCATTGCGAATTTGCGTGGAAGGTTCATTAAAGACTTTGAAGGTTGGACTAGCAATATCTTCAACCTGGGCCACGTTGACGCCCTCACCGCACTTTGTAAACAGCCGCAGGACAACGGAGTGCTTATTGCAACGGGCAGGAGTATCTTAGGAGCGGGGGCGTTAATACAAGCCGTTTGCCGCGAGCGATTCAAATGCTGAAACAATATAGAGTTCGCCGCATTGTATGAGCAAAGCATTACCCTCGCGGCCCACTGTATAAAAAAGCCTATTGGAACTACACTTCCAATATGATCATACTTACGGATGCGCCGAGATTGCACGGAGATTGCCGTTCATGGAAGGAAACGCCGAGATTGGATAATAGACTTATAGTGGTAGTTACGCAGCTGCTAACTGCCTTGTGGAGGGGATCTAGGGGGAGGGGGGGTCGTGTTAGCGCCGATCGGTAGGTGGGGGAGGGGGTAAGAGGTAACCCGCACATCAGAATAACAGTCCAACAGGCTTATACATATTAGCACCCTAATTACCAGCTGCAGATCGCAAACGTAGTTCTAGGTTTTATTATAGCAGGCGAAAACAGATTAGAACCCTATTATCAGGTCATAATCGTCATCACTCCACTACTCTCCAGGCGTTACTTTCTTCAGATTACCTAGCAGAGAGAGTAATGTGTACCCAACCAGTCCGAGTCGGCTCTCCAGCCACTGCTGCCTAAGGTGAAGCCTCTCCCGGAGCTCCCTATGCTGGAGCGGCCGTTCGTCTCCTGTCAAGGCCGTTGGTGTCCGCGACAACTTGACAAGAGGCAGCATCACATCCACCTATTTATATACCCGGTCAGCAACCCCAATCAAGGCTCCCAAAGCTCCAAGCGCAGCTCCCACTAAGCCAATCCTTCTTCCACTAAGCGCTCCTATATCCTATTATTTCCCTACCTAGGCATAAAGCCATACTCCAATAAGTCATGCTATTTCAACAGCGCGCCATCCTCACCCTCATCGCATTCTCGGCATGGGCTGACGCCTCAAGCCTGCTGCCACGATCGCATGCACTTGCCAAGAGAGAGCAGAAGCTGACACGAGTGGTGACAATTAGTAACGGGGCATACTTCTGCACCGAGTCCGAGGTGGCAAGCATCAACTACCACCTCGGATGGATGAAGAAACTCGCTGGCACTGCATACGACTTCCTGTTAGATGATGACTCAGAAACGACCGCTGCGTACATTGCTTGGTTTGGAGGTATTATCCACGTCCCTCGCCACCTCCCCAGGGCCTAGGTAAAAGCAAGCTAACACAACGTCTAACGCAGAGCGCAATGCAAACCCAGAGAAGGCCACGTCTATGAGAAGGAACGTCTACGACGCGATATGGAAACTTGGCGTCGAGGCGACCGAGCCCTGGGATGGCGACATATACCACAACACCCTATATGCCGTAGCTATAGGGTGCCCTACCCTAAGTACTCAACCGGACTGCGCAGACGCTAGAGCCATGAGTAACAATAATGGGGATTATATTAAACTTTGCCCGACCTTTTTTAGTAATAACTACGACTACGAACAAGAATTCGCAAGGTGGAGGTTGAGCCGCGAACGCAACCCTACTAATGGAGAAGTATTACTGCACGAAATGACACACCTTTCCGGCGTGGTCGGCGACAACTGGAGGTGTAGGGACGTAGCCTACGAACCGGAAGAGTAGGTCGACTCACCCAAGGTTTGGAATCCTCTGACGTAGGATGCCAAGAGGAAGATTTCCAGGTTAGAGTGCTAACTGATCGACAACCCATTCAAGTTGCTTGCTCCTTGCAGACTCGGACATGATCGAGAACGCCGACAACTTTATGCTTTTTGCCTTTGAAGTGAAAGCCAACCCCGACAATGCGAAAAAGCAAGTCGATATGGAGTCAACAGAGCCAAAATATAAAATCGCCAGGCGACTCCTAGCAGAGAACCCAGCCCCACCAAGTTACCCCGGAGGCGCGTCTAGTAGCTACGGGTATCCCGGCCAGGGTTACCCTGGGTACGGGTACCCCGGCCAGGGTTACCCTGGGTACGGGTACCCCGGTACATTTGGATACCCAAATTGGCCGCCGCCTTGGTGCTAAGCAGCCTGGATCTACGCCATGCTTAAGGCGCCATTGGGGCGGAGAAGAGAGGGCGTTTCGTATCTATTGGGGTGACAGATCTTCCCTTAGGGGATTGTCTCCTTACATGAATGGTGTCGCACGGGGCGCAGGGTGTATGCTCGGCCCCGACCTCCACGACCCTTGGAGATAGGTTAGCCCGTACGACAGGGCTTCTAGAGAGTATATTACTCATCCACTCGGTAGATAACCTTTTTAAGAGTCCTATAGAGTACAACCGCACTTCCACAGCCCATTTCTACGCGTTTGCCCATGACAAATGGAAAAGCTGAATGTTTGCTAGCTAAAGTATTAAGGGGTTCGGCCGGTCAGCAAGACGTCGTCGCCTAGGCGCCTTACTCAAGGATATATGTGGTGCCGTTTCCAGGCATGAAGTAACCGAAATGGCGGATCTTTTCGTATCATGTCGGAATAGTCTATTGCCGGACGTAGAGCGTGATCTCGAGTGCCATCTTGCCATCGGCAGTCGCCGTAATGTCAAAACCGAGCGTCTCCATGCCTCTCACCATCATCCTGATGCACTCCGCAGGCTTGCCTTCAGAGAGCATGACGGCACCCAAAGCAAAGTACGGGTCCCACAGCTCTAGACGAATGGCATCTGGTACGCCCGGCGGGTAGGTCTTCTCCAGTTGCAAAAGTATTCGCTGCACAGCGGAAATATTCGTCCCTTGGTAACCGTCGAGAACATTGAACAGTTTCTTGGTAAGGGCTTTGCGATGAGCGAGCGCCTCGTCAGTGGTTTCCTTTCTGCTAACGCAGAGCTCACAGTTACACACGAAGCCCCATGAGCTAAGGCCTTTCTGAACATCGGCATAGGACTGCAGGTGCTGCGGCGCACGATAACCAAAGAGGATCTCGGTGCTGGCTTCGAGGTCTCTCGCAGCGCGGATGATTTGTATGTCCTTAATGAAGGAACGGCGACGTTGCCGACACAGGAGTGGTTGATCCATGAGGCCAGCAACCAAGCCCCGGTTGTGGCGAATTGCCCTCTTGCACGGTCTTTTGGCCTTCGTCGCTGGCGGTCCTCTGCAGGATGGAATCGGGAGGTCTTTGGCGCGCCAAAGGCATTGAGAGACTGGCTCTGAGCGACCAGAAAGCTTTGATTGGTCAGTTGGCGCATTAGCTCACCTCACCATGCAAATGATGACTTACGAGTCGATTACGGATTGTCCATCAACCTCCGAGACGGAAGGGATTGCTGTTGAAATGGATATGGCAGTTGGTTGCCCATGAAGGGCACCAATGTATGGCCATCGAGAAGGCCAACAGTATGGCCGGGAAATTGGCCCGATCGGAGGAATGGATGATCCACCAAAAAGTGGATAGGCCCCACCGTGGCCAATCAGATGATGGAGTTCAGGGGCATGTTCAGATCAGAGTTTTATCCCTAGAATAGTATGGGGAGTTCCCGGGCGGACATACGCACAGCTTCACGATCAAGACAGTTATTACAGTCAATTCAACAATTGCATGGTCGCCATGGTGCAGTTCGTGGTATGACGTCTGTGCTCTGGGATCGTGGTACAGTGGGGTGCCATAGGTTTCCGGCAGGCCACAGTGCGTCACCTAAAGTCCACTAAACCCTACTACTTTAATACCTATACATCTCACGCATTTAGCAGTGAAAGTATACTTTTTGAAGTATAGAATATATATTGAGTTATAGAATAATAGTCTTATGTATTTACTTTTTTTAAAAAGTAGTAGCAGAGTAGTTACATAGTGTTCTGTAGAGAGAGTAGTAAAGTAAAGAAGTAAATCCTAAGAAATACAGTTTTACCTACACAGTATTTTCCCTGATACTCCACTACGATTCTAATAATACAAAACACCCTCTTTAGAATCTTCTATAACTCTCCTCCATATCAGTAAGTTCTAGATAAAAAATAATATGCGTATAGAGAATTACTTAAACTACCTACTAGATTTTTCAGATAATGTTCTCAATAGGAAAAAGCCTACAATCGACTTACGTAAAACACTGTTTTTGCTGTGCACTTTGGTCCGGTCGGAAACTTATGGCACCCCACTGTACATCTTCAGCATGAGCTGGGTGAGAAGGCGGGCTTGCCCCCCCACGACACCCTTCTTAGTGGCTACATTGATCAAGAGGCTCATGGTCTCGGGATGGCCCTCGCCAACAAAGGCGTATTCAAAAGCTTTCTCACAGATGAGCAGCTGCCCGGCAGAGACCGGGATTGCTGTGAAGAGGCCGCTGCCTCTCCCAGGCGACGCGCGCACCTCAACGGGCGCGGAGAAGGTGGCACAGTCGATCAATGGAGGCATCTGTTGGGCATAGTACTTCGTGGGCGGTTCTCCCAGTTACCTGCCACGGCTCAGGAACCGCTGATCACAGCACCAGGATACAGCAATGCAAGCGTTGTGACTAAGGCTAATGTGTCCAATGAACAGCGCTTAGCCCAGGGCAACCACCTAGCCATCAGTTGGGGCCTCAGCAAGGCTGCATGCCCGAAGAAAGCGAACAGCTAATAATGCAGCCGTGCAATAGTGAACCTTCTCCCGTTGCAACTGGACCTGGCTTCCTCCCAAAACTTGGAAACAAGTAGAACCCACACTATGCCTGTCGCCCCTCAGTGTCACTCACTCTCCGCCCTGGGCTCTTTTGCTTCAAGCGCCTGCCGGACGCAGCCAAAGTTTCTACGTTGTGACTACAACGCTGAAGCACAGCGATTCGTCCAGCTTCTTGCATGGATGCTGGTTCTAACAACACCATGGACGCCTTGGCAAGCCACTAGCTCACAGCTAACGTTAACCCTCCCTGCCCTGCGTGACTTGCTTGCAGTGGATTTGCAGCCAGTGAATACAGCAGTAGTGCAGGATGCCAGCCGCTGAGACCAAACTAGTGGCCAAGCACCCCCCACGTCGTTGCCGCATGCGCAGCCTGCTGGCCTAAACCACTGTTACCTAGAAGGACAGTAGTAAACAGCAGTATCACAACAGGTTTATATCATTACGTTATTTTAAAGCATTATATATGTAGCTTCTCGTTACGCCTAATAACAGCCGCACTCCTGAGATATTGCTATGCCTTCCTAACCTCACTTACGAGATTAGAGATAGATGCGCGTATAGCCGATTGGATTAGTGCGGTTTCCCACAATAACTTGAAGGGAGTATGCCTAGCGAAGCAGCAATGATATTTATAGTGAAAGGCAGAGCAAAAAGGGGAACAGGGGAACGTTACTTCTTCAGTTGTCCGAGGGCGCGGTGCTAGCCGCAAAGAAGAATCCAAGTCTTGACCCAGGTGTCCTACAAGTAACAGTAACAAAAGCGCCCAGCCACTAAACCCCAGGAGTGCCCCCCACCTTAGTTATACCACCATAAGGCGCTTTTTATTAGGAACGTTAAGTCTACTGTCTAACGTAAGAACACTAGTTACAAAGAAGAGGGGCATTAGTTATAAGTAGGATTATGCCCCTACGCTAAGAACGCATTATACAATATTAATTCTAACATATACCCTTTAACACCTTTCCTAGCTATCACTATAACTTCCTTAGAGCCTACGCATACATATAGACGCTAATTATTGCAGAGATTAAATTTCAGACAGCTACTACCTAAGCTAAGAAATTCGATTTAGAACTTTACCTTCCTAACTTATTAGATATATATTCTAACAATTAAGGGCTGTTACATTTATAGCTAAGATAACTTTTTTATAGAGATCTGCATACTACTCCCTATTACACTTTAAATATATAGAGAATTGTATAGAGTCCTATAGGAGCGCCTAACAGCAATCCTAAGGACTAGCTACTAGACAGACATAAGAAAGGTTTATTATAACATTACTATAGACTTACTCTTTCTTAAATATAATATTACTATAGTTACACTTATTCTTAATATAGTCCTAGCTAAATAGTGTCTCTTTAAACACCTTTATATCCCTCCCCTTAGTAGCAACTAACAACAACTAGGAGAAACTATAGCTAGACTAACGCAAGAGGTAGGGAGTCTGTCTTAGATATTTATATCTCTTAAATAGCTCCTCTTAGCTAAGTTTCTTAGTCTATGCAGCAAACTTATCCTATAGACTTCTGCATAGATTCCCTATTACTCTAAAAATTAACACTACTTAAGAGTTACCTAGGTTAGAGAAACAACTAAGTAACTATTCCCTAATTATCTTATAGACATAGAATATATTAAAAACCTTCTGCTAATAGATAAAGAGCATTAGCTGTAGGTAAGCTATCTAGCTGAGGGAGCACCAGTCTTAGTGCACTTTGCTATAGTTAAAGTGTTATATAAATAGGCTTGTCTATAGAACAGATAGATACCTATTCATTTACCTACCTTTAGCTGAATTCAAAAACTATTGTCTTTCAAGCTGACTGACTATGCAAGAGCCTTCTTCAGCCCCTTTTAAGCGTGATACGTTTACTTCCTTGCAAAACGCATCAATAGCCACTTAACCCGCGCCGAGATCAGAGCAGCAAAATGCTGCGCCAACAGACCCACAGCTGACTTCTAGCCAACGGCCTTTTACGCCTGCCGCCGAACTGTCGTCAAATAAGCCCTGTATCTAAGCCCTATAATTATATCGCCCTAACCCCTCGCACCTCTCCTGTATCGGAATCAGAGGCGAAACGCGTCCAGCCGAGTCATGCCAAGATGTAAATGCCGCATCGTCCTTTCGCGGCTTTACTCTCGTCGGCATAGTTCAAACACTACCTAGCGAGTCATCGTGCATTCTGACGTAGAATTTGAACACGGCGCAGCGCTTTCTCTACCGACTGCATCAGTCGTGAGATGGCAACTAGGAAGTAATAAAATTCAGGTGTTCTTGTCGACAGGAAGTGTTTCTCAAGCTTGGTTTGGAAATTCGAAACGTTCGAGATGATTGAGGATTGAAGAAGGGTTGAAGTCTGTGGGTATGCAGCGAATGCCCTCCTTTGGCGACATTCGGTGGAGGCCTGATACGAACCGCCCACGGCTTCACTGTCGTATGAGGTAGAAGTTATATCATTGTCTTAACCCCGGCTCGTATTAGGAACCGTTTGATTGTTGAGAGACCGTTCGCTACTATATCGGTTCGTTTCTGGGTTGGCTGGTGACCAACCGCCGTCAAAGGTGCTTTATTCTGCTCAACCGTCCTAGGGGATCGTCGTCTCGCCTTTCGAAAGGGCTCAAGAAACATGACGGTGAGATCGGACACTTGATTATTGGACACCTTGCTTCGTACTGCTAAGCCTGAGAGACGAGCGTTCGTTCATGATGGAGGTGTGGGCGCGTACAGTAGCCAATGCGCTTCCACCACACCCACCACATGAAGGAAGAGGCGAGTGCTACGCAGCTAACACTGAACAAGGCTTTGGCCTGTTGTACGGGGCTTATGGATGCCTAAGGCAAAATCACGCGGGATCAGAGTATGTAATTCCTTAGGTGACGCGGGGTGTTGCAGACCCTGGTCCCCCAGCCTGACAAAAAGACGAGACGCGTCGACGCGTCAAGCCATCTTTAGTTCTCTGTTTACTCACCAAAAGAGCAGTCGACGGGTTTTGAGACGCAACAAACACCAGCTATCGAGTTATTCTTCAACGACATACCATATATCATAGCTTTCAGCAGAAGATCAGTGTCAGTGTCGAAGTCTGAGGAGACGATATAGGAAGACAAGTAGACATAAAAATACCCGACCCATGGGGACCCACAGGTACCCAAAGATTTGGGTTAGGTTATTTTCTAACCTATAGGTATAGGTATCTAGGTTTTAGGTTGTATAGGTTTGAAAAAATTTAGGTATAGGTTTAATAATTCCCTATACCCACACGCTAAGGCTAGTATAGGTTTTTTAGGTTAGGAAAATTCTTATTATAAAAGTATACTAGGTATAATATTTTAGATAAAAAGATTAGATAGTTAATTTTAGATAAGACTTTTAGTACTCTCTATCTACTACTACCCTATAACTATAGTATTAGAATGCTTCTTAAGTAGTATAAGTAGAACATAGACTATAAGTAAAACTGCATTCTTTAAACATCTTATTAGTATCTATAGATACAGTAATAATATAGGTTATATATACCTAGTTACCCTTAGATCTCCTTAGGGAGTCTCTTAGGGGTAGCAGGCTTCTAGGCCTAGGTGTTTTTAGGCTTACACTAGATAACCTTCTTCTTAGACAAGCTTGTAATCTCCCTAGAGATCTTAGACTTCCTATAGGTCTTAGACTAGAGGTAGTAAACTAAAAATAGTTATTATAAATAATTATTATAATTTATAGGAGTACTTACAGTTAGAAATATTAGCTCTCTAGGCAGTTCTAATACTATCTCTAATAGTATAGAGCTTCTTTATAAAGTCTAAGTCCTTCTATATAATAGTAATATAGCTAGTATAGATTACTGTAAGGCTAACTACTAAAGGAATATTAGCACTATTAACTTAGGGGGAAATATATACTTACTCTTAAAGACAGTAACTAAAAGAGTCTTAGTAGACTCCTAAAGAGCTTCTATTACTAACTTAGTGAAACAGGTGTCTTCCTTGCAGCTAAGGGCAATCTTGCGAACTACATGCTAGAAGGGAGCAGTAGGAATAATAAGCTTAGTGCTCTTCTGTAGCTTATAGATCTCCTAGAGAGCGCAGACTAAGAGAATTAGAAATATAATAATTAAATATAATAATTAGACTTACTACTAGGAAGGTAGGTATAGTAGGTACCTTCTGCAACATACTTAGTATGCTTACCCTTATAGGCAGTAGATACCTAAGTCTTAGTACTAGTAGGTATAGTTATAACTTTTGTATATAGTAGTAGTAGTACTATAATAGTTAGTAAAAAGAAGGGCTAAAAAAAGAAGGGTAAAAAAAAACAAACTAAAGTTATAAGTAGGTGTAATAAAGGAAGAAGAAAAAAGAGAGGAAGGGAAAAGGAGAAGAAGTATTTATACTAAAAAAAAATAAAGCTAGTAATTTACTAATTATAATACTGCCTAGTTACTATAGTAATATATACCCCTTACATAATAGTATAGTCTATATATAACAACCTTTTTTTAGGTAGTAGTAAAATTTATTTTCCCTTAGGAAAATTTCACTACAAAAATTTTAATAGGAATAGAATGTTGTCTCCTAGTAAAAGTTATAGTAAGATATACTATTTATTTATAATAATTAATTATAATAACCTCTTAGTAGGCCGCCCTACTAGATCTAGCGCTAGGTAAAAGCGTAAAGCTGCAGCTAACTACTCTAAGAACCCTAACACTATTAAATCCAGGAAGAGGGTCTAGGACATAAGCAAAGCCTAGAAAGCCCTTTAGAAGCAACAGATTGCTATAAATATGCAATTCAGTAGGGAATTTAACAAGCTCTAGAAGACTAGCCTATACTAGGCTGCATCCCCTACTACCTAGGAGAGGATAAGAGAGAAGCTGCGCTTATAGAATAAGGAGTATTAGTATGTTTCCTCCTTTTCTATCTCTAAGCTATAATCTAATATTACTATAGTATCTGTAAGAATGCCTACCCTAGCTAGTTTAACGATTAAGGTAGACTTAGCGCTAAAGAGGATAACCTAATGTTTAATAACCTTAGCGATAGGGAGCTCTCTAGTTAAGATAAGGAAGAGGTAATTAACTTTACTAGTAATAATCCTTCTAAGGATATAAGCATTAATACTAAGATAGTTAATATCTATATACCCTAGGCAATCATTACTAACTTTATAATAAAGATATAATATATAAGTTATTATATATAATTATTATATATAATTATTATACTTCTGATTTTTTCTCCTAATTAGCAAGCTATAGTTATTAGCTATATTTAGTTCTATACTTACTAGATATTAACGCTTAAGAGTCTCTAGACTAAGCTATCTATACTCTATTAGTTCCTAAGAAAAGCTAGAGATATTTTCTAAGAGCTAAAGATCCTTAAGGATAATGCTACCTTACTACTTACTTAGGATCTCTTTACAGTAGGAGAGATTATTCTCTAGTTAATCCTCCTAGAGTACTAGAGTAATACACCTAATAAGGTGAAGAGGATAAGCAAAGGGAAAGTCTTATAACTTTAACGCTAAGTTTAGTAAGTAATATCTATTATTAGGAATACTTAATACTAATAATGTAGGAAAATCAACCTCTTCTATTATGCAGCCTAAAGAAGCTATAGATATCTGTTTACAAACTACTTATAGAGACAACATAAAAACTATTACATCCTAGTCTAGAAGATAATCTAGGACATTTTATTTACTATAAGATATAATAATAAGTAGGACTAGATTAGTCTTCTTAGGCCTACTAAAATCTAGAGAGAAGATAGCTAGATAACTAAAGCTAATATCTTTATCTTTAAACTCCGCTAGGAGAAGTATAGGGACAAGCTTGCATACATTATATAATACTTAAAATAGCTATGTAAAAAAGGGTCTTACCTAAAATCCTAGAAATAGTTTTATAGACATAGAATTAATAGAGTCTTTATGTCTTAAAGTCTTTAGTATCTAGATATAGTAATTTAATGTATTAATCTAATATAATAATCTAATGTAATAATCTAATGTAATAATTAGATAAAATAATTAGATAAAATAATTCTATAAAATAATTTAATGTATTAATTAGA
This sequence comes from Colletotrichum tanaceti, assembly GCA_005350895.1. Taxonomy (NCBI): domain Eukaryota; kingdom Fungi; phylum Ascomycota; class Sordariomycetes; order Glomerellales; family Glomerellaceae; genus Colletotrichum; species Colletotrichum tanaceti. The sequence goes on along the minus strand of PJEX01000509.1, from coordinate 3,150 downwards.
TATATTAATCTTATGTAATAATCTTATGTATTAATAAAATAAAATCATCTTATATAAGTATTTTTATCTATAGTTTTATTTTTACTTCCTCTACTATCTTCTTTATTATGCATAGAGTATCTTTATAGGATCTAGGTAACATTTTAACTACATTCTAAAATCATTTAATCTATATACAAAATATATCCTCTTAGTATCCCCTCTTACCCCTCTAGCATACTCTAGCATAGAGTTTCTCTCTTAACCTACCTTTACTAGTCTTAACAAGAGAGTTATTTCCTCCTAGGACATATTCTACTCCTCTCCTCCTATATAGTAACCCTAGAACTTATAATATCCCTACTTTCTCCTCCTCCTTAATGCATTATAGATATTATAAAGCTATCTCTATACTATATAGTATTAGAAGACTTCTTATAAGGGGGGGGAGTAGCTTACTATAAACAGCATCTAACATTTAGGAAGTACTAAGGCCCTAAGACAGAGCAGTAACCTGCTTAATAAGTGTTAAGTTAGGAACTATAACAGTTTAGCGCTTTACATAGATTGCAGCTAGCTATATTACTAATAAAATGTTAATACTATCTTTATATAAGGGATTAGTAACATACTCTTAAAAACAGTAATAAGAAGATTCTTAGCAGACTCCTAAAGATCTGCTATTGCTAACTCTATAAACTAGATATCTAATTTAAAGCTAGATACAATCTTACAAACTACTTACTAGAACAGAATCTTTAGGAGGAGTAAGTCAGTGCTCTACTACATCACCTAAATCTCTATAAGAGCCTGTTCTAAGAATAATTAGATATATAATAATTAAGTATAATAATTAAACTTACTACCTAGCTTATATTTCTATACTTAGTTTAGGTTAGTACCTATATTCCTCTTTTTATGTCCTCTTTAGGCTAGCAGTATCTTAAGAATATATAGCTAGTAATGTTATAGTATAGTGAATATAATTATAGACTTAGCTTAAGTTATATCTATAGAAAGGTTATATAGTATTTTATCCTATATATAGCATAAACATACTAAATTTATGTTTAATTAAAATCCCTTAGCTATTTTTATCTACACCCTATATTTAAATAACAAAAGAAATATCCCTTACTGTTTTTTATTCTAAAAATATCTTCCTTTATTATTAGACATAGTGCTCCTTCCTTTCTCTATAAACATCCTACTCTTTCCTTTCTCTATAAATATCCTACTCCTTCCTTTCTCTATAAATACACTACCTCTTCCTTTCTCTATAAATACACTACCTCTTCCTTTCTCTATAAATACACTACCCCTTCTTTTCTCTATAATTATACTGCTCCTTCCTATTCTTACCTCTATTCTAAATTTAGAGTATATAAGAGTCCTTAAGAACTCTTATTTTAACCCCTTCTTCTTCTCCTCTAACGTAACTTCTTACATAATAACTTAAACAACAACTCACATAACTTCTTACATAACAACCTACATAACAACTTTAACTTTTTATACACTACTTAACTTTTACCTCTACCTCTATAACAATATTATCCCTAATATAAAGAAAAGGTAAGACACTCTATTTATTTATAATAATTAATTATAATAACCTCTTAGTAGGCTGCCTTACTAGATCTAGCGCTAGGCAGAAGCAGAAAGCTGCAGCTAACTACTCCTAGAACCCTAACACTGTTAAATCAAGGAAGAGGGTCTAGGATATAAGCAAAGCCTAGAAGGCTATCTAGAAGCAACAGACTGCTATAAACACGTAATTTAGCAGAGAATTTAACAAGCTCTAGAAGACTAGCCTATACTAGGCTGTATCCCCTGCTACCTAGGAGAGGATAAGAGAGAAGCTATGCTTATAGAATAAGGAGTATTAGTATGTTTCCTCCTTTTCTATCTCTAAGCTATAATCTAATATTACTATAGTATCTATAAGAATGCCTACCCTAGCTAGTTTAACGATTAAGGTAGACTTAGCGCTAAAGAGGATAACCTAATGTTTAATAACCTTAGCGATAGGGAGCTCTCTAGTTAAGATAAGGAAGAGGTAATTAACTTTACTAGTAATAATCCTTCTAAGGATGTTAATATAGATGCTTAGAAGGCTACTATCTATAAGCTATAGGTAATTATTTCTAACCTTATAGAGAAAATACAGTAGGTAAGTTATTATATATAATTATTATACTTAATTATTATACTTCTAATTTTTTTCCCTAGCAATCTATAGTTATTAGCTATGTCTAGTTCTATGCTTGCTAGATAGCAACGCTTAAGATTCTCTAGGCTAAGCTATCTACTTTCTATAAGTTCCTAACGTAAGTTAATGCTGTTCTTGCATATAACTAAGTCCTGCAGGGCTATGCTTGCCTCCTAAGCGCCTAGAAGCTTCTTACCTTAGAGGAACTCTTCCTCTATAACATCCTAAGTAAGTACTAGGATACTACTACTGCTAAGGACCTAAAGACACCTCTTAGAAGCCTAGTAAAGAAGTTATATAGGGTTTAGTAAGTTCTTATCTCCCTTTAGTAAAATAAAGCTAATAGTAGTAGCAAACATAACTTTAAGGTTACTGCTTTCCTAAAGCGCCCTTATAGGCTAATTATAAAGACAAAGAAGAGAAGACGCTTTCACTATAGCATCCTAGTCTAGAAGATAATCTGCAATATTATTTACACTTTTAATAATAATAATAAGAAGGACTAGATTAGTCTCCTAGGGCCTGCTAGGATCTAGAAGGAAGATACCTAGTTAACTGTAGGTAATGCTGTAAGCCTAAATACTCTTACTATAGAGTATAAGGATTAGCTAGGGCTAATTATAGAGTACCTAGAGACGCTATTAATAAAGAGCGCTTACCTAGTGTCTTAGGAGACATTTAATCTAGCTAGAATATATAGAGTTTTTACTTTTAAGAACCTTATTAGAATCTAGACTTAGGGATTTTAGCGAAAGTCCTGGGGGGGGGGGGACTTTAGGTAGTTTTCTTTCTAGATGCTTATAGCTTTTTGTAATACAGTTAGAATTAACATTTAAACATTTATAATAATTAAGATATAATAATTAAGATATAATAATTAAGATATAATAATTAGGATATAATAATTAAGATATATTAATTAAGATAAAATAATTAAGATATAAACCTTAAGATAAAAA
>PJEX01000508.1:0-28225 GCA_005350895.1 Colletotrichum tanaceti | reverse complement strand
GGGGGGGGGGTGTTTGTCTCGTAAGACTCATGCATTTCGCCAAGGAGGGCCACCTAGTTGGAACGGCTTTCACGCGGAGCCCGGAAGCCATGCTCCAGCTTCCCTGGGGCATATGGACAGATGTCTGGTCATTGGGAAATACAGTGATGAGCTTCAACTACCGCCGCCCGTCTCTGTGACCTCAAATCAATCTCGTGGTCTAGATTCTCAGCCTCGTGCAGGGAGGCCGGGCTACCACTTGGCACTACTTCGATCCTGGGACCTGGCTGGGAAGGAATCAAACCGGTTGACCAGGAGTATGACTATATGAAACGACTGCTCTGAAGCGGGATGGAACATTTTGTCGGCCCGTTTCAACGGTCGATTGCCGACATTATCGACGCCGAACGCCTTTGTGAGGTTGCTCACTTCATTAATCGGCAAGGACCTCCACAGAGACCACTCCAACGGTGGGCAACAGAGCAACTTCCCCTGGCTGACAGCCGGTTCAGAAGGCGAATATTGAAGTTGGACCCCTCGGAACAGGCCCGAAGGTAGAGAAAATCCTGCAGGATGAATTGGTTCACAGAGGAATTCGATGATGCTCGGGAACCTAGAAGCTGTGTGGTATTATTCCGAATCAAAGATGTAATCAGAAAGTCGAAGCAGCAGATCGACTCTATCAAACAAGTAATTAAGTGAAGCACCCAGAAAGCTAGCTAATAGTCTTGTATGTTTGAGTGCCATGGGCCACATGAGTCCATGACCCAGACCGCTTGTATTGACTGGACTTGACTGAAGACGAAGTCGTTGTGTCGGTGTGTTTCTTGGTCCCTTCCACCTTATGTTACCCAATCACCAATCTCATCCTTTTACAGAATGTCCGTACCGGCAACTACGACGGTCGCAGGGCGGGTTAAAGTCACCCGACGGCGGTAGTTTCCGTTCGTCCGCCTTGGTCTTAGTTGAGGCTCTCTCGTTGAGGCGGGAGCGGAAGAACGGTTGACACATGGAGTCTTTCACAACCCACCGGGTTACCAAACACCGAGGTCGAGACAATAATTACTACGTAAGTAGACGACAACTTGCCTTCCCTTTCCCCCGGAGTCCGGGTCCCCCCCCGCCATTCGTCCCCGCCTTGATCCCTCCTCCCCCCGCCTTTGATGGGGATCACGAAGACTTTTCCCCCAGAATGGATCGCGAGAAGAGCCTGTCGGTCTTTGGTCGAAGAGGCGGTCTAGGTACCCTCTCGGAGCAGTGAGTTCTCGCGAGCTCACACGTCACTTGACTACTGTACAGGACTCGACTCGACGCAACAAACCCCTCAGCCCCTCGCACCAAATATCGACCGAACGAAGGCGCGGGCTCGTCCAAAGCCGGAGCCAATTCCAGCATGGATCGGCAGCCCGCCCCCCGCAGGCCAGTAGGCGGACCATTGACATTCGCCCGCCGTCGCCTCCGAGGAACTCAAGAAGGAAGGTGTCAGGTCTGACCGTCTGCCGGTGCTAAGATGCGACGGGGGCCAAGCCGCTACGAGGCACGTGGGTGGCCCCAAAGAGCCTCGGGGACAAGGGCCTAAGAGGAATAAACTCATGGAGTCATGGATCCCCTGGGTGGGGGGGTTGGGGTTGGGGGGGTAACGCAGGTATCTCAAACACTGGACGATGGGAAGATCCGGGAAGAAGATGGGGAGATGGGAAGGGGAGGAGGCCCATGCAGCACGCACACACACACACGTGAGATATGAGATGCGGCACTGTTCAGCGCCCTTGCAATTCCGAACCTGATCTTTGTGGTCTCAGGTAGAGTTGAGCTGGGCAACCTTCGCGCTTTGCCCTTCCCCCTTCCCATTACCCCCCCCGGGCAGACACACCATTGACCAAAGCCTACATCGTAAAGGTCACACCGGCAGTATATTGACTAACCATCCGAGTTGTCGTGCAGGCCTGCCGACTGGCGGAACAATCTGTTTGCATACCTTGGCACGTCGTGAATAACACCAACTTGACTTGGTTGTTCGGCCGAGCGGGGTGGAACCTTTCGTCTGAACTCTTCTTCTGACAGCTCTCATCACCGGCCATCCGCAAGCAAAACCCTTTTCCCAAGTCTGCAGTCTGGACGTTTTTCCCCCTTGTTTATAAAAAGGAACAGGACGACCTCGTCCTCTCGTGTTGCGGGGTGGAATACCTCGGTAGATCGATCAGCCTCTCCCTTCCGCGCAGTAATATATTATACCCCCCCCCTTTACGTGTCCACGGCCTCGGACCGGACCTTTGAAGGCGTTCTAGCAACTACCTGTTAATAACTACCACGATGAAGTTCTCTTCTCTTCTCGCCTCCCTGGCGCTGGGCGCTCTTCAAGTCACCGCCGCACCCGCCCAGCTCGCCGCCCGCGCCCCGACGCTCTACCTTTGCGGCGACAGCACCATGGCCCGGAGCAGCGACCCCCTGATGGACGGCTGGGGCCAGTACGTGGCCAAGTACCTCAACATCGCCGTCGTCAACCGGGCCATCGGCGGCCGGTCGTCGCGGTCCTTCTGGAACGAGGACCGCTTCAAGAACGTCTCCAACGAGGTCAAGGCCGGCGACATCGTCGTCATCGAGTTCGGCCACAACGACGTCGGCTCGCCCCGCTCCAACGACAACGGCCGCTCCGTCTGCGGCGGCGAGGGCACCGAGACCTGCGTGTCGGACAAGACGGGCGAGACCGTCTACACTTTCGTCTTCTACGTCATCCAGGCCGCCAAGCTCATGACGGCCAAGGGCGCCACCGTCATCCTCAGCTCCCAGACCCCCAAGAACCAGTGGGCCACCGGCACCTGGGTCGGCACCCCGTCCCGCTTCGTGCCCATGCAGAAGAAGGCCGCCACCACCATCAACGACCCGGCCGTCACCTTCGTCGACCACCACCAGGCCGTCAGCAACATGTACCGCAAGCTCGGCGCCTCTGCCGTCGGCGCCCTCTACGTCAAGGACAACACCCACACCAGCGCCGCCGGCGCCGACCTCAGCGCCCAGGCCTTCGTCCAGGCCATCTCCCAGACCATGAACGGCACGACCAGCCTCGCCGCCCACGTCAAGACACCCGTCAAGATCGTCTACTAGCCTAGTTAGCGGCGGAGCAGAGCCATTGTGCTGTCTCGGGGGGGGGGGGAGGACGCCATGAGGCTGAGCCTCGTTGGTAGGCATGGATGGTTTCGAATTCATTGTATATCTTTGGAAATTTAGCCACACAGTGCTTTGTACATACGCCAAAAAACCAATAATTGCAAATGCCCATCTTAACCTCTTGTTGGTTAAAAGGTCGCACGTTTAACGTATGGAAAACTCGTGATAACCTTATTATTCTGTGGTACTGACGGCTATGGAGAAGGAAGGAAGTGTCCGTAAACAAGCAAGGATTGGCAGGCGCAGGCCCGGAAGGTGGGCTGCCCAGAAAGTGGAACAGCCACCCAAGTGGTCCGAGCCCACCGCCTTAACTCCGATCACATCACTAACTCCGAAGGATCCGATCCGTAGGTACGAACCAACGCTTCTCGTTTTGAAGTAGGCATTCAACATGATTGTTGTTTCCGATATTGCAGTGTTTGCCAAAGTCGAGTCACTGCATGTTGTTTTGTACTTTGGTTCAGAAGGAAAAAAAAAAAAAAAGGTTGCCTGCGCGGAGTTGGTTGTTAATTAACGTCCGTTATGAGTACGAACGCAAGCTGCACAACGAAACGCCAACCTCGACATATTGATAGATTGCCATGACTCCCCTAGAAACTTGCTACGGCTCCATGAAATATAGACTCCCTTTACTTTACTCATGTATATCGTCCGAACGATACGTAGAAACTCCCAAAAAAAGGAACCCGCCATGATTCGCCTATTCTGCTTAAAATTTGAAATGCACGAGACCAGAGTCACCAGAGCCCGAGAGAAACAATCATGAATGGGTTGAATGACAAACTCATAGACTTGGAACGAAGACGAAAAGAGAAAAAAGAAGGAAAGATAAAACAAAACCACCCATCTGTCGGTTGCAACTTGCGGGTCGGTGAACCCGCTCCAAAAGCATCTTGGCTAGAATGACGAAACAGTTACAACAGCCTCTCCCTCAACACTGATGGCGTTCGTTGTGTTTTGCTCCCCGAAACGGAGCGAACTTGACAAAGACGAGGAGGCGGTAAATGATCCAGGTCGCGAGGATCCAGGTTCCCATGAACATCAACTCCCAGGCCAGCAGGTGGCTGATGGGAATCGGCCGGTCCAGGTAGAGGAGCAGGAGGAGCGCTACGTCGGAGCCGGCCACCGTCACGAAGCCGATGACGGCGCTGATGCCGACCAGAACCGTGTTCGAGACCGCGACCCGGGCCCGGGTGGTTCCCGCATCCTTTGCGACGATGTCCGAGGAGCGACTGTTGACAGTGACGGGCTGGTGCCGGTGTGCGTCGCTGCTGCTGTAGGGGTAGGCCTCAGTAGGCATCTTGATTCTGGTCGTGCAGCTGGCCATTGCGATTGATGGGGTGAAGACGCGGCTTCTCTTGGGTGGGATGGAATGTTTTTTTTTCTGGGGGGGCCGGTGTTTGTTGTTACTCGATCCGAGACATGTCTGCTCTCACACAGTCAGTGGCTAGTTAGTTGAATGCAAGTGAGCCAGTGACACAAAGGGCACGACTTACGACATAAGCAGGACGCGGTGGTTTTTCTCTTGTCTTTTTTCTTTTTTTCTTTTTTTCTTCTTTTCCCTCTTCTTGAGCACAAGTCTTTGCTTTCTGTGTGTTCAACTCCCCGCAAATTGTTCGAACTGACGATCGAATAATTCTCTGGCAGATTGGGTAGCAAGTAAAAGTTTCGAGCGTTCAATGTGCCCTCGCTCGCCCAACGGCGATACCTGGCTGGTCCCACCGAGAGAGTTTGCTCATCCAGCCGCCGGAAGACAGCGGTCCATGACCACATGGCCTCTCGAGATCCAGCGGTTCAATGACACGTTCCCTGGTGCCCATGAACTTTTCGTTCTTCTTACATGCACCTTTGTGAATGGGGCGAACTCAAAGGGTGCCATGTGGCATCTGAATGTTTATTTGAAGGGGGGATTGTGTTTCAATACCACCAGGTTCATGTTCATATCGAGGTTGAGCCGTTGATTGACACTTGACAGCCGAAACTGCGTCGTGGCCATCTGCAAACCCCCCGCGGAACTAGGCTCCGACTTTGATATCGTCCGTGTTTCAAGGGGCTAGCAGCATGTCGAGTGATGCTGATTAATTAGCATTCGAGTTGACCCTGGCCTCGGAATCTTACCCGGAGGGCATGGCTTGCTGTGGATGACACCTTGATTCTAAGCCTAATATACCTTCGATACCCACGATGTAAAGTTTCTGGTGATACCCGCTTGTGCTGGCCTTGTGGCATCTGCCATGCTGACATTCCTTTGCAAAGGTAGTAGCGTTTTCGACTTCCCCGTCACGTCAACCTTGATACCAGCGAAGGCGAGGTTGATCGTGGTTAGACGTTACCGGTAACCGGGTCTTTCTCAACTCGGGGGGGCATACCGGCTGCGCCCCTTTCAGCCCGAGAATCCAGTCCATCGGTTACTGGCTTCCTAAGCGCCGCGCTCTTGAAGCAGGCATAGCATGCGCGGACAAAGGTCTTGGTGTGGCGTTGTCCCCCCCTTCTCGAAATATACTGTATACAATATGGCCACGATTACGAAGGTAGATGTCTATGCCATCCGCCAGGTTGAATACTGGCCTGGAAAGCCCTCCTTGACGTCGGCGTCGTCCCGGTTCGACGCTTCTAGGGGTGCGTCTCGGATCGCTTCGTGCGGTTCAAGATCATGTGCATTCCTTCGCTGGTGTGTCCGATGTCTGTCATCCTCTGGCTGATGACACATGCGGAGGGAGCTGCCACAACAGCCTTTTGCCTTTTGCCTTTCTGTATGAATTTTGGCTAGAAGCCGCCATCTTGACACCCGTGTGTGTGGGTAATGTGTTTGAGGCGGAGGATGATTTGAAGACGATTGTCACGGCGCTCTTTGCGATTAGCTTTTCCGCGCTTGTCGTTGAGCTCTTTCGCCGGTGCCATTCCACAACGGTCCGGTGGCGCTTGTGACTTGTCAAGTTGTCACGGGCTCATCTCGCTCGCCGGAGGGCCGTACATCTAAACTCTCTGTGCATTGCGGTTGCCGGAGGGGTAGCCGGTGGCTGAAGTCTCAATCGTTCTCCTTTTTTTGCAGTTTTGATAGGACTGCGGGCGGTCTGGAGAGCAGTCTCCAGAGTGTCTGCGGAGTGGCGTTTGAAATCAATATTCTCACGATGACCAGTTAGATCGAGCAGCTATGTTTTCATCTGTTGCTGTAAATACTTATACCGTCGGAAGTCGCAGCAAGACCTGAAGATGATGGATGGCTAACAGTCTCTTCATCCTCACATCATACACACGCTCGCGTGAATGTGTATGGGTTCAATGGAACCTTTGGCCCAGACGGAAAGTACCCGGTATGCCGGGTGGTGGGGAATCCATTCATTAGCAGATCAGCATGTATGGATTCAACATACAGCTAACATAGTTCATGTCTCGAGGCCTTTATGGTTACGTGCCCTGCCAACCATGGAAAAAACAGTCTCGCAGGACACGAGGCTGCTCTGGCTAGAAACTCGGAAGGGTATATAAGACGCTCCTGAGCCCCCAATGCCCCTCGCCATCTTGTCATTCACCGCATCCCATTTTTCCATCTTGAAAGCATCCGAGAGCTCTTGGCCTTCCGAACTTCCCACCTTCAGTCGCCAAACCACAGCAACCATGCGCTTCACTGCCCTCACATCACTTCTTGTCGTAGCCCTCATGGCGGCCACGGGCAATGCAGGCAAGCCCGCCCAGGTCCCCCATGGATGCTGGGATAAGTGTACCAAGGAGTGCCTGGCTTGGATTATTCCCTTTGTTATCACTTTCCCCAAGTTCATCGATTGCCGTAAGTACCAAGCCGCCTTTCCTTCTCTTACCCCGTCCTCGACACACTGGGTTCCTCAGAAGCCCGCTCATACTGATGACTCGCTCTTACAGGAAAGGAATGCGTCATCAAGATGTACCACGGCGAGTGTCGCGAGATGCTGAAGAACCTGAACCTCGGCGGCGACAAAAAGCCAGAGAAGAAGATCGCCGCCGTCTAATGCGTCGTCCGGGACCTGTGTTATTTCGCCCAAAACAGCGTGGACGAATTGAACGACGGGGTTTGCTGGTTGGCTGGTTGGCCCGGGGGGTCTTTGGGATGGAAAAGTCACGGATGGGGGGTGGGTGTTCAAGGGGATAGCCGGATGAACTCGTTCCCAGCTACGTACGGCAGCTCGTGGAGCCCGAGCAGGGTCTATTCCTCGCTTATGGGGGACATTTCGAGACGGTTTGAGGGGTTTTGTCATCTAGAACATCCAAGTTTCGAACAACCTTGACAATCTACTTTCGGGCACTCACTCAGTTATGTGGCCTAGTTGAAAACCACCGAGAATGATGCTTGAACATGCGTAGACATGGAGATGATGGTTGTTCAATACGGCATGGGGAATAGTATATACCTTACTCCTGATTGCGTATGGGATGAATGGCCCTACACAGCCTTAAATCACCTCGGACTTCCATACCGTAGTCAGAAACCTCGTAGATTGGTCTTCAGATGAACAGCAAACTCCGATCATGGACTTGCAAGTGTTTGTACTAACTATGATGTTGGCTCTGCCTACGTACAGGCACTATCACTGCAGTCAAAACTGAAACGCGACGTCTAAATATATTCAAGAAGCTGAAGATTATGTACAGGACCCCCCCATCCTTCAGTTCAACCATTGTATGTCTTTTCAGCAGTTTCCTGAAGCAGTAAACTGGGCCTTCTCTTTGGTCCCAATGTTCTTCACGGTGACCTGCTTGCCATTGGAACACGTAACCCGGACGGTCACCGTGTCCACGTTGAAACCATCACCGCTGCTCTTCTGCCAGTAGTTGTAGTCCTGGCGGACAGTGGGCTGCCAGCTCTTGCCTCCGTCGGTACTGACCTCGAACTTGGTGACCGGGTAGTTGTGGTTCATGACTTGCATGGAGAACCTAGGAATTGTGTCAACGAGATCATGTAGACCATTGTCCCCAAAACAGAGTGAGTGCGGCGCGTGCCACGAACAGCCTCACTTACCACCATTTTGAGGTCCCCTCCTTGTTGCGGACGACCAGGGGAGAAGTGATGCCGCACGGAACCTGTTCCCACTGGACGTTGATCAGACCCTTATCCGGGTTGTCAAGTGCGGCAAACGCGTTGGGGAACAGATCGAGCTGGCCAGATCCACACCCCTGGGGACACTTGTCGACAACCTGAACGCATCGTTATTATTCCACCGTGGTTTCTCCAAGAGTAGCATGCGTGGACCTGCTCACCATGACCTTGATGGTGTTTCCCTTGGGTCCCTTGACGTTGAGGCATGTGCCACAGTTACCGTTGTAGTTGGTGTACGATAGAGCCGTGCCCAATACACCAGAGGGCAAAGTGTAACCCGTCAAGGCGCAGTTGCCCCCGTTCAGGTTGCCTCCGTACCAAGAGGCGATGGCACTGGTGGCAGCGCTTGTGCCATGGACCATAACGGCAAGCGCCGTCCCGATGGAGAGGAGACCATGCATTATGAAGAATGGGTTGCGTGGGCCGATCGACGAGAGATGGGGAAAATTACCTAGGAAGCAAGTGTGGTTGATCTAGTATTGGGCGATAAATCGAGCTATTTATGTCAAAGGCCGAGGGCCATATATATGGTGGACGTCATGGTCACATAGATTCCCGGATCCGAATCAAGAAGGTCGTAGAGAATGAATGAGCCGACAGACAGATGGTGTATGGTAGATTCAGGCAGAGGGCGGCAAAAAAGAAAACATGGTCAAATCCAATCTCTCAGCTCTACTCACCAAGCTCCTCGGGTCCATTTTCTCGAACCTAGCGCCTTTTACCATCTCAATCAGAAACCCGCCACTCGGCATGGTCAACCCCCCCCTTGCCTACTCCCTCGAAACCAGCTGTGAGAGCCCATGTGGGATTCGTGCCCCCGTCATTTCAAATTTGTCAAGCCAGGCTCAGGGCGGCGGAGCGCGCGCGGAGACACGGCAGGGAAACTGGGGCCAGAGAGGTCGTCGGTGACTCTGTGAGCTGTTTTCCGGGCAAGACTAGCCCGCGGCCCGTTGTCGTCGGCTTTGGCTTCCTGCTTCGATGTCACCCTAATCTACCAGTGACAGACGTCCTGCTAAGGGTTGTCATGCCCGCGTCAAACGGTTGGTTGCAGCAATGGAGTTCATCCCCCTTGATGGAAACATCTGCTGATTGGTACCGTTAAGGTTTCACGGTTTCACTAAATCGTCCAATCTAACCTGAATTGACGAGAACTGGCCGTGAGTCTAGACCGGTGTGGATATTGGACACGAGTCGTGGTGCCGTGGGCGATGCCGCATTCAGGGCCGCACAGCCTTTTGGCGAGCAGAATTCCACTTCCATCACCACGTGGTCGGCTTGAGTTGTGGGAATACGATGTGGAATGATATTCTCCGTAAGGCTGGAAGAATTCCCGTGTCCCCAGACACTTCGCTTTTATCCACATTCCCATGCCGTTCTCCCGTACCTAATTTCACCCTGCACCTCGCTGAGTCGCTGACTGGCCTGTCAATACTCTGTCAGCGGCTTGGCTTGGCCGGAGGTCCGGAGAGCTCATGTCAGCTCAGCTGGAAGGATGTTGTCTGTCGGCTGTCCCCAGCCACACTCCTTTGCGAACTCTCCAAATGGTCTCTCAACATTAGCACTGTCCCCTTCTCTCGAGGCGCTAGTAGCATGTTAGGAGTAAGTGAAAGTCCACTAAGCCAAGTGAAAGAATTCCAGGCGGTGAAGATCTGATGGATGAGACTAACTGTTGTGTTGATTGGCATTATTACTGCATGTTTGCTTTCATAACCTTGCGCTGGACGAACCACCAGCAGTAATTACGTGGGGATGCAGTATCTGTGGCGCATGGTATCAATACAGGAAACCGATTGGAGGCAGATCCCTTCCCAACCTCTCTGGAACCGAATCACAACTCTTCTGGACATCACAAGTACCGGCACGATGCCTCAACACTCATTGTCTACCGACACGGAAACATTTCGATAATCATCTGACAGCTGAATTGCTTGAGGACGCTTGAGACAAACCCCCAAGGTCTGTGTAACAGGAGGACAGATAATCGAACGTAGGACAACCCAGACATGCACATAGGCAGGAAGACCCACGGGAAAAGTGTTTCAACGACACCTGGGAATAACACATTAATCTATGTTCCCCGATTTAATAAATACAATCTTCACGTGGAGATTTACAAGGTATGATTCTAGAATGAAGACTTGTGCCCCTATAACAACATTTCACCTCATGACATGGCACGGAATGCACTCAGTGTCACTTGCCAAGTTGCCAACACCTCAAGTTCTATGAAGCAGCCCCTAATCATAGCAAACCTTCGTTACTGGGGATTTGAGTTGCCTGCTGTAGAAACCTAACTTGGTCAAATCACTCCGACCTAGCGCATTGAAAGAGCATGAGTACGTGGGTTGTTACCGCGAACTCACTCTTCGCTAAACTCCATGGCAACGTGTACTCAAACCAAGACAGCATTTAGGACAATGGGCCACAGTCAGCACGCCACCCACAAGCTGTAAGGTTCCTCCTGTGTATTATTGACTACAAAGCACAAGTTGATCAGTCATGCAGCATGCTGTCTGGCACTGTCTGGCAGCAGCCACCAGCGGCGGTTGGCTCACAGATATGTTCAAATGTTCAAGAAGGGATGGTGAAAGATCTTTTCTGGAGCGGCTTTTTGCCCTCCGACGGTGAGAAGCCCATATGTACTTGAAAATAAAGCTTCGATAAGATAAAAGGTCTTTCATGGCTAGTCGTAAACACATTCTACATTAATCCACACAACCCGAGTCATGCGCAACTGCTCCGGTATCAAAAACCGGCCGGCGGTTCATGCACTCCTTGGGTCCAAGTCATGTGGGATGCAGGGGGGATATCGGTCTTGTCTCCTGTCACCAAACTTCCAGCTTCCGACACGTCCATATCGGAGTTTTGCGATTTCGTCGTGGTTGAGCCCTCCGCAGCATGCTCAACATCGACAGGTTGGCCGAAGTTGGGAGGAACAGTCATATCGAACCGGCTCATCCGTGTAACATACATCGGCGTTTTTACTGTTGACATGTAGTTGTATCCGTTTGATTTGTCCGAATATCCTGCCCCGCGACTCGATCTGAAATACGGTCTCAGGGATGGTAGGCTGGCTACCAGTAGACCAATGTTGACATCGAGTTCGCTCCACAGTTCTGTTCATTTCAGCTGTCAGCAACGACTTTAACAACAGACTCGTCAAGTTAACGCAGGGACTTACCAACCAAGCCAAACGGCAGTGCTTCTACAGGAGCAGTTTGGATCGTGATGAATCGGACAAGGGAAAAAGTCATGTTGATGATGCCGAGGCCGAAAGTACAATAAACGCCGATCTTCAAGGATTTTCTGATTTTCAAGTCTGGGATGATCAGCCACGGAAGGCAAAAGACTTTGGAGAAGTTAGCTGTTGTCAACAGGCGCAATACGAGCCACGGCCTAAAACAGACAAACTTACTCAATACATCCCCAAAGAAGTGCAATCCCCAGCCAACCTTGAACACAATTGCCGGTGAAGAGGCCGAGCACATGACGTTTTCTGTACCAACAACCCTATCCGTCAAAGACCTGACAGATTGCTACCTGTCAGCAGTGCGCCCAGAAATAAGGGGCTTGGTAGGGGACGAGGGCACCCACCAGTGTTTGTTCAACGGCAAACAGATTGTGAAGAGAATTATGATGCTGGTGACATATGCAAGGCCACAGTACACAATGGCCGCCCACAAAAGCATTCGTCGTCGGTGCATGAATATGGGGAATATCTGGATGTAGACGGCGAGAAGGGCTCCTTTACAGAGATAAAATGTTGTGAAAAAGGGTATGCTGCTGGCCCAAAACAGCTGGGAAACGCCTCTCGTCAGCTTCTACAAAATACTCCATCATGGAAATTTGTCTTACTCTCAAAACCATCATGATGTCATTGTCGCTGCCATAGAAGCCGTCAAGATTGATTTTGACATTCTGATGCAAGGCGCCCATTACGGTGAACTGAATGTCAAACGACGCCGTCGCAACCGCTGAACACCATGCCAGGCACAGGAAGTAGTCGCTGACTTGCAGTTTTCTCCCCTGAATGTTGATTCGGAGATAAAGGGAGGCAGCTATCACTGCACCGGCGGTCAATATGGTTACCCATCCTGTGGTCTAAGTAGAATGAAACTGTCAGCAAGCAGCGCCGCACGAAACAAGAGCTCGCCGGTTGGGTGTCAACATACTATGATCGTTACCGCCTTCGGGGTTGGGAAGTGAGCCATCATCCATCGTCACGATTCTCGACAGGTGTAGGAACCTCGTTCACGGTAGGGGGCTGCCAATATAAGAGGCAGCGAGCGGGACGAGAAGCTGAATGCCCGAGAACGACTAGTTGAGACAGGTTGACTCGCAGCGCCACATCAAAGGGATGCTAGGCCCGTTTCCGTGGTCTGACTGTCTGTGAATCGTGCATGATGCCGAATCCATCATCCGGATTCGGAACTGCTCCAGCTTTGTCCTAGATCATCGCACCAATCGCTCGACATCCTATGGCATGCGTGAAAGGGATGCAGGTACAGAGCCGAGTCCCCCCCAAGTCTTGCGCGGCTGTAAGGAGACGGATTGGTAGTGCAACGACGCCCATCAACGGGTTCCACTGCTCTCGAAAAACATTCCTGCGCATACCGGCATCTTTTTGGGTACTATGGAATTTGGTGAGATACTAGAGGGAATCGTCTTACCAGCGGCCATTGTGACGTTTCCCCTACAACGCAAGCCGCCATTCGATGTCTCAGACGCATTGGATCAGCATAACGCTTTCTCGAGCGTGATGAGATGGCATACCTTGCTTGACCCAACGCGCTGATTCCACACCTTCATGCCTTTTGTGTGTGTTTACATGTACGGTGCACCCGAGTCCAGCTGCGACTGCTTCTTCATTTCTCTCCATCAGAGGTTTGAGACGCTCAAAAGATTCTGGAAGAGGTCGAAAGCTCGAACAGCAGACAGCCACGGGATAGCAAACGCCACCGGCCAACCGCCACTGGTCGTTCTTCCATCGACCCTGGAGCCGGCGGAACGCGTTGGACGGGACCAGCCAAACTCCGCTGTCGCATGCCCGCACTATCCGCTGCGTCCGTACCCCCGGCTCTATTCTTCGCGCCGCTCGATCAAGTCGGCTTCCGGCCCTTCGCGAATCGCCACGATTGTGTGTCATCTTCCTTGGCGGCGTGATTCGCAGTACGTCGGTACGTTGCCCAAGCCACGCAGCCACGGTAATCAGTCGATACTTCGCCGTCGATCCTTGGCTCTTTCTGGCTCGCGGTCGCCCTGTGCACCGGCCGAGGTGGAATTGTGTGCGCGCGAGCTAAGCCTGGGGCAGCACGTGGGCGGACCAGGGTTTCTCATGGCGCTTGACCATTCGCAACGGGAACTAGGTCGCTGGAAAGTCCCGAGAAACGCTTTGAGCCAGTGTAGTCGATCCAGAACGGCAAGTGCTGAGGTTTAAAACAGTATGGACGGACTAAGGCCGGCGATCCGATAGCATCGCCCCGTGATTTCTTTTGCCAAGGTCCAGACTCGAGCGCTGGGCGATTCTGGCCAAGCCTGGCGCCTGGTGCGACTTGACAGACCGCGGGATCCGCGTCTCAAGCATCGCAGTTGTGGTTTTCGTGTCCGTTAACTATTGAGCGGAGTCCAGAGATTATGTTGTTTTTCAGCGGGCTCCGGCGTCAGATGATCAGTCTGAGAAGCCAACCGCTTTTGCGGCATGTGTGGTATTCATTGCCCTGCGGAGAAGGGTGGAACCGTTGAATATAGCTCGAACGGTTTATTCAAGTCCATTCTACCTTCTGTAAACAATATGTATGAAGGTATTTCCGAACAGCCAGGCACGCGTGCCAGGCAATCCAGACCGGGCCTATCCCCGGGGTGATCCCCACCGCAATTCGGCCCCGGTTAGATTCCGGCCCCACTCGCCCGATCGCTCTTCCGAAACCGTCCCGCCTGGGCTCGTAATTTTGGTGGCGTAGCTTTCTCCTCTGCGTTGCCATGTCTAGTTCCGCTGTTCACAGGGTTCTTTCATTGGGCCGCCCGTCGCGCTTTGTACATGCGCCCGACGGAAGCGGTTTGCCTTTATCCGACCGCGGCGGACAACTCCCTAATTCCTCATTCATCGGGAGCCAAACCAACTGGCGCCTAGCGGGTTTGCGTCGCGCCCCCCATCGTTGAAAGCAAGCAGCGGGAATTTCGGCGAGGTGCGGCGGGTCGCTGCCGAACAGTTGCCAACACGTATCGTCCCCCTCTGGTTAATAATTGACGTCGCGACGACAACGGGCCAACCGCCGTGGGCCGGCACGAGGCTTCCGACTTATGTGGAACGCACACAAGACAGTGTAACTGCGACAACATCTCCTCATGTCTTATCGGAAACCGCCCTTGATTGTGATGCGGGCACAGCAGCAATGTCTATCAAACGTTTCCTTCCGGGGAGCTGCCATTGGCATGGGCACTCCTCCCGTACATTGTTTCACCTAAGGCGATTTCCTTCTGACCTCATCCGGCGATTCTTCTCTCTCGGACAAATTACAACTTGATCTACAAGCGAGCGAGCTGTCTTCTCGATCCTCGGGTACACTGCGGGATTATCATTACACCACCTGCATTTGTTTTTTTTTCCTTGGCACTAGCAGCGCGATAATTGCCGCACAGCATCAAACAGCACGTGGAAGACAACTGACAACGACGCACTTGGAAAAACATTGGCTGTGATACGATGGGGTGCGTCTTGTCTGCGGGGTAATTATTAACGTAATAAGTCAGTAATCCCGAAAATGCATCATTTCTGCAGTGTGATGTGTTTGTTCTTATCTTCGCCCAGTGTTGAAGAGGTAATTAATTTTATACGACTTTCTCTTTCCGAGGTTGATATGAGAAACAAGTGGTCCAGTGCGAATGCCCATAGTTGCAATGTGGCCAAACTGTTATATATTAAACCGGTGGTAATCCCCATTACCTTTGTACTTTGTCGTTATCTTGGACTTGTTTACCAATCGAGTACTACATCATCTCGTCCCAGACCGTAGCTCACGCCAGCACATTGAATAAAGCCAGTCGTCAGCCAATTCTTCACCAGGCGGGTCATGCCAAGTCTAGAACCCAGAATACTGCTGACAATGGAGGGAGGCAATTAGAAAATCCAATCCTCGAAACTCAACATGTGCAAGACACCAATCACGTATAAGTGCGGTACACAGCAGATTTCAGTATCCCTATCCTGCAAATGCGACACCACGTTGCCTGCGGTCACCAACACTCTCAACTGTGGCGAATGCGACGCGAATGAGTGCAAGAAGCTGAGAGAAGATAACGCTCGTTACCTGGCCTGATGCCACAGGAGTACTTGGGAAATACGGCCCGTTTAGGATGTCTTGAGGTGTAGTTCAACGTATTTCGGCACGGTTTTCGTTCTTGTGTGGACTGGTGTCTTCACTACAGTAGCGTATGTCAAAATATTTACGTTTCGCAAATACTCCAAGGGACGAAGTCCGCCAGGGAAATAGTCACTAACAAAATACTGCGACTGTCAGGAACACAGCCCTAGCCGAATGGCTCTGCACCCAAGGGGAGTGGACGGGAAGAGACACAGAAAGGTCTTCGTAAAGTAGGAGGAATGAAGAATTTTGCAATGTCGAACTCGGCTTTTCTCCGAGAATGCGAATCGGCGTGCCTTTTCCAAGTTATGACGGGCTAATTAGTGCATGACTGCCGGCAGGTTGGAAAAAAAAGATGACACAAATTCCATGGTCAACACAAAGTGTCCCACAGCCTATCTTCATCGGAAGTTCATCTCTTCTGCTCGTTTCTTGGCCATGTATCAGTATTCCAGTCTTAGATACAAAGTACTTCCAACCATGCGTTGCTGTCAACCTGTTTCTTCCGTATAGCTTCACCTGACCTTTCCGGTCGTGTCTTTCCTAGGTTTTAATAACCCTATCGATGGCACTTGCTGCACGTTGCACGTTCTCCTTACTGATTCCTGCAATATTGATCCGCCCAGACTCTGGGAGATGAACGTGATATGTACTCACTAGCTCCTTGCACTGGGAGTCTGGGATGGCGATAACGCTAGGCACCTGTATGCTTGAGAAGTTGAGTCAATACTGTCGACAAGCATTTCAGACTCCGTTCGACTTACGAGAAGAGTCCCTTCTCTTTGATCAAATGAGACCAATCCCCCGGTGTCTGATGGCAGTCAGCACACGTATTCTCACCAACTTGGTTTTGCAACGAGACTCACTTTAAGAACGTTCGTCAGCTGGTGATGCAGTAACTGGCGGTTTGTTTTGAGGCGTTCTCTCTTGGTGTTGGGTTCTGCAGTCCTGTATAAGCCGTCAGCACAACTGTGCCGTGGTAACTTGTAGAGTGAAGCCGGGAGTGTACACACCAGTTGCCTCGCATGATGCTAATCTATCGCTCAGTGCAATCCTGACCAGGCGGCTTACAGATTACTAACACTTTTAATAAGAATAGGCCTTGGCATAGGATATGCTGAATTTAAGATAATCTAAGGGGTATTGAGTGGACTAATCTAGCTACCTAAAAGAAGGGTTTTTCATTTCAGGCTACATAGGGGTTAGAGAGAAGAACATAGAGGTTAGAATCAAGATCTTCCTAGTTACATACAAGTCAACATACATACACAAATTGTTATATAGTTATTACTCAATTAACTACCAATATTATTAATAACTATCTCTAGATTGTCGCTAAGTCTAGATATATCTAATACTCTCAAACTTTATTACACTAATCAAATCTAGTATTACGTATCTATGTATAAGAGATTAAACCGCTATTTTTAGTAGAGGGGTAGGATTTAGCGAGGTTTAATCTAAAGCTTCTAGTCGTCCAACACCCTAGTAGATATAATCTGTAACGTTAAACTAGTTGCATAATATCTAATAAAAATATATAACTTATAACTTTGGTATACTGTATAGTCTTCTAAAAATAGTAGGAAATTAGATAACGCTGCGTTCTTCTATGCAATAGGGACGTGCCTCTAGAATAGACTAACTCGTTCTGCAACGTCTAAGTTAGTATAGCTACCTCATATAAAGCTGAAGTATTTTAGCAAGAAGATTTAGTTATAGATAGACTATTCTTTAGTTTACTACATTTTTATTCCTAGCACCTACGCATAAGTACTAAAAATCTACCTAGCGTATAGAAATATACTATACGTAATAGTGCTTCTGTTAGAATATTAATTCCAAGGGATCGTACAGTAACCCACGGACTTCGCCGAAGTCCTCGCTAATTGCATTATTATAGAAGGGAACGCTAAGATTAGAACTATACGTCCTTCTAGTGTATCTAGGATTAGATAGTTAGATACTGTGACTAACCTAGCAACGTACGAGTAGTATAACTACCTCGTACGAAGCCTAACTATTCTCACTTAGTTAGACTAGTCACATATAGATATCTATCTTTGATTCACACCTTCACTTCCCAGCACCTATGTATACGTGCTAAAATCCACCCAACAGCTTCTTTGAATTGTCCTAACTTCTATGAAATCTTTCTAACTGCTACTTCTCATCTACTTTTTTAAATGATACTTTAGTATTCATCTGCCATTATGAATCTTTTCTACGGCTTCTTTCTCCTTCTGATAAATACATCTGTCTTGGTTCAAAGTCTAGAATCATCCCTTCAACTTATACAAAAACGGTCAGGATGGTTTAGTCGCACTAGCCCGAAATCGACTACCCCTCAAGTAACTACAGCCAGCCTCCGCTTCTTAGAGGAAGATCTAAGAGCTGTTGATCATCACATTTCAGTCGCAGAGTGGAAAAATGGAACAGAAATTCATGGCCTTACCTGGCGCTGGCGAATTGGAACTGTAGGAACAGAAGAACAAAACCAGCGTCAAGCCCAAGTCCAAATCAGAGGCAGGGGAAATTATGCCTCTGTCCGGGCAAGAATGAACTACGCCATATCCCCAACGGCTAATAAAATTATTGATTTTCCTAAACAGAGCATTACAGGCGGTAAGAGTAAATGGCGATTTAGGGGTAGAGAAAGTAGATGGGGTGATCCTGCCTCTTTTACACTGTCTTTAGATAGCCAACCCGGTCATCCTGTCTTTTGGTATTATATGAGTGTAGAAAAAATAAGTGAAAACGAGTACATACAAAACAGAAGACGTCAAGAGAAATCTTCTAAGATTTAGGCTGCTTAGTACTTACGCTCTACAAAGCTAAATACTTAAGACATAAGGTGTAATTTATTAAGCTAGCAAAAGATATCTTATAAACTTTGAAAGTATGTATCGAATAAGAATGTGTAGAAACACTAGCAATCATGTTTTGTAGGTGCTGTGAGATGTTACTAAGTTTAGCTATATCATTCAGCGATGCTTTATGCTAGCTTGCCTACCTACCTCTTGCTAAACAGCTAATTATGTTAAAAACAACGGGGGTTAGGTGTGTGCGTTAATTGTGTACATATTATGTGTTATCCGCTATATGTTTCTTACGTGTCCTGCTACCTAAATACGCCGTCAAGAACCCTTTCCTACGTGCTTGAGGTCTCTGCGAACTTGCCAATGCTGTCGCCTGTGGTTAAAGTCCTTGCAGGCCGCGACAACTAACACGTTCTATCTCCAAGGCATCTCCAGGTGTTAAAATAGTATAAGATAGGTGTCAGCCTACTTGTCTTATTGCTATTCCTATGCTAGCGTACGTTATATTTTAATATACCCGTTCACATGCTGTTCTTTCTGCTACTCTTTACTAGAATTAAATCTTGGGGATTATATCTATACCTCTTTACCTCAGTATAATTACTATTATAGTGTATATTAACTTAGAAACTGTCGAGTACGGAGCAGTTTTTCAATGCAGAGCGAGCCGACATAGTACTCGAAGAACAGAAACATTATCTTCGATCTTGTCCCAGACAAAACCGAACTATGAAGGAACGGGCCTTGTTCCATTGGTCTGGTAGCGTGGTCGCGCGGCTCGGCTTACCGAGTCCCCACCCGTTTGAAGCTGCTCGGGAAGTCAGGCCAAAGTCAGTATGTAAGCCGGCGGGGGTCAAACCCCGAACGAGAAGCGGGGGAAGCGAGGACCCCCCTTCGGATCTCCTAGACCAAGAAACGGAGGTTTTGTCTGGTTTCATTAGTTCTCAGGGAATCTTAGAGCACCAAGTGAGCATTGTTGAGGTTGACAACAAAGCGCACTCGACAAACAACCAAGACTCAAGAGGAGATGGCTTCACTTTTCACAAACAGCTTGACCCGCCTCGGGGCGGCTGGAAAGCTATGCACCGTACGTACGACATCTCTTCGTCTCACGAAAACGCGGTGCTTCAGTATTGCTTCATGGGGCTTTGGCATTTACTGACGCCGGCCAGGCCATGGGCATCCGCATGGTGACAAACACACAAATCGTCAATCTGGCGGCCAACGGAGGCTTCGATGCTGTGTTCATCGATCTGGAACACTCGACACTGTCCATCCAAGATGCGAGCTCACATTGCATTGCTGGAATCCACTTGGGCATTACGCCTTTCGTTAGAGTTCCCCATCAGTGCGGTAACGGCTTCGTTCAGAAGGTTCTAGACGGCGGAGCGATGGGTGTGATCTTTCCTCATATTCATGGCCGAGGTATATACAATGCTCCTCCTTGGATCAGGGTACCGGGCTAACCCTGGCGAACAGAGGACGCAATGGCGGCTGTCTCGATCTGCAAATACCCCCCTCGGGGCAAAAGATCCATCACTGGACAGCTGCCTCTCTTCTCCTTGAAGCCGACACCGCAAGACCAGATCATCTCCGAAACAAATGCCAACGGCTCAAGCGTTTTTCTCATGATTGAGACCAAAGACAGCATTGAGAAGATTGACGAGATCGCATCAGTGGACGGCGCGGACGTCCTCCTGGTTGGGTCGAACGACCTTGCTGTTGAGCTTGGAGTGCCTGGCCAGTTCAAGAGCCACGTCTTCCGGGAGGCTATGGAGGTGATTAGCCAAGCGTGCAAGAAACACGGAAAGATCATGGGACTGGCTGGCGTTTACGACAACCATGACTTGCACGACTGGGCCATCAACGAGCTGGGTGTCCGCTTTCTTCTCGGTGGCCAAGACTCGGCAATACTAGCGAGGGGGGCCAAGGAAACCATGACTGCCATAGCAAGGGTGCCTAAGTAGAACGAGCGGAGAACAACATGCCGGTTTACTTGTCAACTATCACGAAACATGGATCAGAACATCATCAATCGTTCACAATCGATAACACGTAGTCTTCACGTGAAATGATGCGTTTGATAGTTCACATGTCAATTCTCACTTGTCAAATAATGGTAGAACACGTCCTCTCAATCCGATGTTTTGACTTGGGCATGAAGACATTACTCACATTAGTGGAAATCGTGAAGATCACATGAAAGGTCAGCGGTCCCGCCGGGGAAGCGCGTATATCGCGGTTGAAATATTTTAGGCGCCTGCAGGAGAAGACCTAGTATTGTTGTAGCGTGACTGCGGGCAGCTTGATAGTCGAGGGTTCGAGGCCAGAACGGCCCAGCCTCACTGATTTCGCGGTCCATCCAGAGCGAGACTTTTAATGTAGTACTACTTGCCATCATGCTCATCAGCTGAAATTGTTAGCCTTCAGCCAAACGTGTTCCTGTGATCTCACATGCCGCTGAGCACGGTTTCTGTTGAGACCAAGGCAATGTCCAGGCCTGTCCAGGCCTGTTCTTAGTGACTTGGATTATCTACCTAAGGGTTCAGCTCCTCGATAGGTATTTCAAGCTCTTTCCCATCAGGCTAGCGGTAGGGCTGCTGGGGTGGGATACGTGTCGCCCCAATGGATTGGGAGGCGATACCTATGCCTGGTGGCTGAGCTGAAGGTTTGCCGGGAGCTAGTCACAAGCAAAGAGGCGGCCACGTTGATGGACAATGCACCGGTCCGGCAAAGTGTAAACAGAGCGATGCGGGGTACTAAGTCGACTAGTAGACCATCAACGTGCTCCGCGGGACACAAGATGTTGATGGAATTGTTGTTTGACTTTCATCCGTTGGGCAAAGTTTTGGTCTGATCAAGAGGATAAAAGGACCCGAAACTCCATGGCGAAATGGGGTTAAAAAGGCGGAAGACCCAGGAATCCATACAACAACAACAACAAGAGTCAACAACAGTTAACTGCCTACATCATTACCCAGTAGTTCCTGGTCGCATTCCCTCAAACATATCCAATATCAGTCCTAGTCAAAAGCCACAATGGTTCATGTCTGGGGACTCCTCACGCTTGGCCTCGTTGCCAGTGTCATGGCATCGCCCGTCGTCTCGGATGCCCCGTCGGCACTCGACTCCCGATCCTCCGGCTGCAGTGGCCAGAACGACAGATGGAAATCCGATCCGGACTGTGGAAAATATAACTTTGTGTTCACGTAAGCGGAACGGCCCAAGAAGAAAGGGGGAAAAGAACTGCAGAGATACGCGTTCATTGGTACTGATGTAGCATCCCACAGCGGCTTGCCCTGGAACCATCCGGCCGTGAAGGCGAGCGGCTTCACCCCGCAGCAGGTCGAGGCCGGGCTCCGGGCAGACATGAAAGCAATCGTCCAAGCCGGTTACAACATCAAAGGTAAGCAAGCTGTGTTCTTGGTCCGTCGTCAGCTTTACCCATAGGCCCTGCTTTGCTGACGGGCGTTTCCAGCCGTGCTCGTGGGGCCCGAGAACGGCCTCGAGGACATCGCTTCCGAGCTGAAGGGCGTAGAATGGACGGGAACTGGTGTTGGGTTTGGCGTTCGGGCGAACCCGTCTCCTGTTGTCACCCGCCGGCTCATGGGTAAGTAGGCTGTAGACTTCACCCCCTGGCTTGGAAGAAGTCAGACTGACGGGGGGTCCACCGTCCGGCCCTCCAGACATAATCCAGTTGTTCCGCGATCAGGTGCCCCGAGCCCCGATTCTTTTCAACTACTCACCCAACTCGAGCGTTTGGGCCATCCAGCAGTATTTCCCGCTCCCGACCTCGCTGGACTGCTCGAAGAGGCCTGGGAAGGACCTGGTGAGTGCTGCGGTTGCATATTGTCCACCACCGGTTGGTTGTTAACATGGTTCTAAGGGTATTGCAATTCACTGCAAAGCCTGCACCCCGCCATCGTAAAGCTTCCGTAAAGAGCAATGCGTGTTTGGGGGAGGATTGTTGTGCGGACTCTTCCCCGTAGTTCATGAAGCAGAACGCAAGCGGGAGATCGTTGGGTTCCAAGACCGCGCCACTAATTAGTGTGTCGGTGACTCGGTCACAGTCGGTGGAATGCTAGCCAAGTACGACAATGGTTTGGTTAAGGTTATGACTCTTTACCATGTGGCGTCTTTTTCGTTCTTTGGATAGTCCAATCCTGCGACCACAGATTCTACTACACATTGATAATGTTCACGCTCAATGGCATTTTTTATCACCCTCGTCTGCGTGTTGTCAAAGTACTTCATGGGGGGTTCTGGGCAGTAGATGCTGGAGATTGATCTTGCTGGTATAATCCTAACAAACGTGCTAGGCGTCCTCATCGCTGTCGTCAGCGGCTTCACGCTCGTCTACTCAGCCGACTCGATCCCGCGGTTGCTCAAGTACGAGGACAAGGCCAAGAAGGCGGCCGAGTGGAGCAGGACGGCCGAGAAGCAGCTCTGGGAGACCCGCGGTACACGGTTAGGACAGGCTTCGTTCGCGTATGTGTGTTTATCATTTTTGTTCATACTCGTCCCGAGGGTCGTTCTTGTTGTCAACCCATCCACAGACTTTGTCGGTCAGACTTCTCGGACTTGTCCAAATCAGCCCGACAGTCAGACAATCTATTGCATCTAGCCCCAGTGGGGCAGGGGCTTGCTTGGTCAGAACAATTTTGAAATCTCAATCTTACTTGTACGTTCCTACAGCGAAGAGACAACTAAGAATGTCTATATCCGTATTTCGGCGAGCAAATAAACAGCAGGGAATTCGTTCCGAATCCAACAAGATTGAACTAGATGTCCCTAACTAATCAAATGTGCTGGGTCTGACCTGAGAAAATGTTTTAAGCCTTGCATGATGCTTTGCCATAAGATCCGCAGTTGGCGCTGAACTTCATCCCTGAGCTGAATTTTTCATAGTTCTTTGTGCCGTCATTAGCGTTCCGGCAAATGGTACAGAAGTTGTTGCTGTTATCCCCATTTTGGACGGCTTTTTCGTCTGAAGCGACAGGATCCGAGCCAATATCGTTTTGGCACATGTTGACGGCAAATTGAGCCGGGTCGAGTGAAGATGTTGGGATAGCCTTTGACCAAAATATAGCACAGTCTTTGCCTATAACGACAGATGACATCAAAGTCATGATAAAGACTGAGACTTGCATTATAATTAGTTTGAAGTTAGTGCTCTGCGTGTAAACTTTTGGAGGTAATTAGGGTAGGTTTACGTTGATAAGTTGGCTTTGCTTGTTGGAACAATAAAAACGGAGGTTGTAGATGACTAGTATGTTCTCACGAGCTAGAGCACACAAGTAGGTGTAGGGTCTGAGGTTTGTAAAGCGGTTGGATTGAGAGTAAGAGGATTGTGAGCTGAAGCTCGTATAAATACAGCTCCTCGAGCGGTCACGTTGCAAAGAGCTCAAGAAGGCTGTGCAGCCAGCCATAACACGGCTGGAATACCACGAACATCTTGTAACATGTGTTAGTTAGAGGAACCCCATTTTTAAATATACTTGATTAGTATTACGGAGTACGTAGTATGTGTATCGCTATGTTGTGCGGGTGTGGCTAGGAAGACCCTGTTCTGACCCTTGAAGTTCTTATCCCTAGTAGATGTCCATATGTGGCCTGACATTGACATCTTTACCTTTGAGGTCCCTGGATTCATGTAGTCAACGTACCTAATATTGCCCAACAGAGTGTGTGCATTGATTGTCCGATCGAGTCTATGCATATATTACCCGACAGAGTCTATGTATATATTACCCGACAGAGTCTGTGGACTTCTTGGCTGGAACTACGAAAGTCTATCTATCCATTGCCTGGTAGAGTCTGCGCAATAGCGCCTAGATCTACCTTTCCTTTACTACATAGTCAGCCTGAATGCTAGTCACTGCTTTTATTCATTCTAGAGTGGTTCATTCTCCCTAAAAGATTGTTGAAAGTAATAGGGACTAATATTGTGCGGACTTACTGACGTCTGCACTAACGAGGTTTACCTGACCGGTGTCAACGAAGTCTGGCGTCTTGACGTGTCACCTCAAAGGTAACGTATTAATTATGATGGTGGCTAGGACCGCATTGTGTGGCGTCGGACGTCTGAAATCCCCCCCCCCCCCCCCCCCCCCCTTTGAGCACCGATGCGTCTGAAGTCTCCGATCGTCTGAAACAGCACATCTTAAAAGGCTGGGGGTTCACTACCAGTGTTGCATAAGTCTTGAGTCTGGACCGAGTCTTTGTCTTTTGGGAACTGCGCGGAGCCCGCTCGTGGCTGTTGCCCTGATTGGAAGCGGTTTTAGCTAAATCGATTTAGGGGCTAGAAGGCAGAATCTGGTATATCCGGGTGGTAAAAATGGAAATCCGAGACGCCAAGCCAGAGACGCCAAGCCTAGCATAGTTAGCTAGGCTTGAAACTCATCAAACGTCAAAGATATTGAATGTATCCTTCTCTAACTGATTAGATAATACTTAGATAAACGTATAGAAAGAGGAAAGGCGTTCTTCTATTTCCTATTTTACTAATACTTTAATAAGCCTAGGCTAAGGATGAAGAATTCAGCCAGGCAGAGGGCAGAGACCCCAGCAGAGAGGCAGAGAGGCAGAGGGCAGAGAGCAGAGTCAAGCGTCTGAAGTTTTGTAGCTTTAATGATCAAACAGTACATAGGTAACTATAAGGTTAGAGTGTAGAAGTCACAAAAAGCGTATGCCTGGCCCCTTGGCCCCTAAATCGATTTAGCCACCGATCACGGCATTAGGGAGGGAAACCCTATTGGGGATCACGATGATGTGGCATGGTCTGAGGCATGGGTCTTGAATTCTATTGAGTGTTACTAGTAAGTGACTGATAACCCCCTCATGTTGGATGCTGAAACACGTCCGTCCAGTTCCACCACTGCAATTGGCTGGCTTCTGCTGCCTGCCGACATCGTCTCACGAGTCACGATTGTGAAGACACATGCTTGTGGATGTAAGATCCTCTGGGTCCTCTGTCTGAACCACACTTGTCTTTGTCCTAGACCCCTAGCCAGCGGCTAAATTGGTTTGATCGGGCGGTGTCGTGATGATCGGCAGCGACTTGCTCGAAGGAAAGGAAATAGGCGCAGACGAGCCGGAGCGGGCGTGTTGTCGGACTGTCGAGACGGCGAGCAGCACTGATTCTGAACACGCTCTTGGAGAATCATGGGCAGAAGCCCCCCCCCCCCCCCCCCGCCCCCGCATCAAGAGGGCACAATGGCCACGGAACCCGTGTTGGATGACGAAACAGTCAAGGGCTACGGCAGAGGCCCTCGTTGTATCGTTTGATCAACATTCACATGGGCGTTAGCTCGGCGAAAACACGTCGTGACTCCGTAGAGTCCAAAATTTCTCATCGGCATCTTTCGCGTCCGGCCTTGACACAACGTGTGCGGGATATGCCCATGGGGTAATTGGCGGCCTTGGCGAGGTGACGACCGCCGGTCCTGGGTCCCCGGCCCCGCTTTTCGGCCCCGGGGGGGGGGGGGGGGGTCATGTTTCTTTCCACCCGGGAACAATGGATACCTAGGGGGGAATACCTGCGCTCTCGGCGGTTGTCCTTGCACATTGTTTCCCTCGTGAGCGTGTGTTGCAGGAGCAGCAGGACATATAAGGCGTTCGTTGCTGCCCGCAATTAGGTGGTAGGTAGGTAAGGTATGTACCTAGGGAGGTACCTTGTGAAGACGCTTGTCCAAACGAGTCGAGGCCCAGTATGTATGCGCCACAAGGGGTGTGGCTCGTTGGCTCTTTGGTGGCTTTCACAGCCGCAAAGACCCTAAAAACATCTTCCTAGTCCACAGAGTAGTCTATCGGTCCGTCGTGTCTTGAGATGTGATTATTCCCGGCCGCCAGCGTTATTTTGATCCTGGCGAGCATCCGGCAATAGCATCAGACGTGTACTCGTGATGGCCTTGGAAGGCCAAGGTCCCGGAATCACGACAGAAGCAGAAACCGAAACCGACGCACCGAGCTCCGCAGCGCGTGGCAGGCGGGCGAACAAGGCGTGAGTGTGTGGCCGGCAGCGGATGTTCGATGGGCGAGGTGGAGTGAAGCTGATCCCACAAGGTGTGCGCGATGCCGCGAGCGCAAGGTCAAGTGCTAGGGATCGCTGCCGTGCGCCAACTGCCTGCTCAAGTCGGTCGAGTATGTATTTTTGACAAGGAGGACCGGAAAGTCGTGGTATCTGAAAGGTAACATGTAACAGGACGACGGCGTGAGTTGCGACAGCCAAATGCCATGCAATTGCTGGTTGCATTAACTTACCCTTAGCTGTGTGGTGCTAGGATGGCTTGGTCCCTCGTCCACATGGGCGTACAGCAACAGCAGGCAAGTTCTCAACATGATCCAGGGCCACCTTGGCCAGCACGAGTCGCCCGAGATAGCTCTGAACGTCGACGCGCAGGCGTTCAAGTTGGACTGGCCGTCGTCCCGGAACACGGCGTTCCAAACGACGACGCCGACGGCCGACGGCCGACATTCCCTCGCTCGACTACGCCCTGTACCTGACGAACACGGCCAGGTTCCACCTGGAACAGACGTATCACCTGTTGGACGAAGAAGGCTTCACGGCCGGGCTGCACGACATGTACCGGCGAGGCCCGAGTACGGAACCGCCAGCGGACGCGCGGCTGTGGTACATACAGTTTCTGCTCGTCATGGCCTTCGGAAAGGCCCTCCTGGTCCCCGGCAACCCGGCGCAGACTCCGCCCGGAAGCGGCCTGGTGACTCGGGCCCCGGAGCTTCTTCCCGACGTACATGGTCTGTACCAGGATCCTGTCTTGTCGGTTGAGATCTTGTGCTGTCTCGCCCTGTATCTCCAGTCGGCCGACCACAGGAACAGCGCATACACCTACGTGACGTGACGGCAGCCGTCTAACGGCGTCGACGGGAAGCTGGACCCCTCGTTCCTCAAGAGTGTCCAGCGCGGTCCTGAGAGACATGGCAGGGCTCGCGCCGCAGCTCACGGCCGGGTTCGAGTTCAAGCTCGACAACTCGGAACCTGCATCGGGAGTGGCTGCGACTCCGAACCTGTGCTACCACCAGGTCCTTCGCGGCTCCGCTTGTTCCTCCACCGGCATGGGCAGCACCGACAACCTCGGCCTCGACACGCAGCCGCAGCCCGCCAACGTATTACAGACGAACCACCACGTATGCCAAGACGTGCCAGGTGAGGGTGAGGGCGGTCCCGCCACCACGGGCGGCACATGCAACGGGCCTGGCGTCGGAGCAGATGCTGTCGATCGCCGGGCTGCTCGACTGGGAGCCCAACGTGGCGGCCCTCGAAGACGATCAACAACAACTCGTGGGAAACTGGCTTTGGACCGACCCCATGGCGGCGCCCGACTTTTTGACTTTGGCGGCGCGCTGCTGTGAAGCTGCCAACGCATTACTTACGTACTAAATACCTCGTCGAAACGCCCGCCTGCCCGCCTGCCTGCCTGCCAACTCAACAAGCGGCGAGCGGCCTACCTATCAAGCTCTCACGGACAGATGAGAGGGCACATCACCCGAGGGCCGAGAGTCAGTTCGCCGGGTCTCTTCCCAATGTGTTCCATATTTAGATGTGGAGCTACGTAACTACGTAGTATGGACGGTGGCCCCCGGTGAAAGAAGTGGGAAAGACGTCCAGAAGGAATGGAAGAGAGTGAATCTCTTTGCTAATGGAAAAAGGTCTCTATCTTGCGGGGCAGGAAGGGCCGTCTGGGCCGTTTAGTTTTTAGAAGCCTCAACAACAGCTCTTGGCTTCAGCCTCTGGCGGGGAGAGGGGAGGGGAGGGGAGGGGAGGAGAGGGGCCGAGAGGGACCGCTTGGGGGGGGGGGGGGGGGGGG
>PJEX01000507.1:0-28294 GCA_005350895.1 Colletotrichum tanaceti | reverse complement strand
CCCCCCCCCCCCCCCCGTCGAATCTCCAATTCCGCCGGCGGCGCCTTTCGAGAATTTCCCTCCATTGAGACATCTCAACGCGGTCGGTGGGGATGTCTTGCTCTTGACCCCTCTCCTCCCCACTCAATGGATGTTACTCTGTCTGCAGTCCGGCATATCCGACGTCGTAGTGGTGGTGGTGTTGTTGCGCGGAAGGGGAAATAGGGATAGGGGGCAATGAGTCGCGATGCAATCTCCCGGCTTTGCTCCAGTGTCCTGCAGGCTGCCCGTGGGAAAGGAACCCCCCCGGGAGTCGACCTGCGGATAGAATTTATTATTATATAGCCAAGAGGGTGCTGTTCATCGAACCTGGATTGGTTCCGTTCGTCATCACCAGCCCTAAATCTCTCTTGGGTGTTTGCTAGACTCGTGCCTAGAAACCCCCTCCTCCTCCTCCTCCTGTCCACGATGCGCACCATCGTCACCCTCCTCGCCCTCGCCGGCACGCTCGCCGCTGCCTCCAACTGCTCCTCCCCCTCCCGCCCTTACTCGGAGTGGCTCGCCTCCTCCTTCATCGCCCGCAAGACCCCGATCGACGCGGGCTACGGGCCGGCCGTGCTGTACGAGGGCATCGCGCGGGCCGCCGCCCACGTCGGCAACGCGACGCTCCTCGCGGCGGCCGAGGCGGCCGTGTCCTCGCTCGTCTCGGACGCGGGCGTGCTCGACGGCTGGGACCCGGAGTGGTACTCGCTCGACGACCTGCGCATCGGCAACAACCTCCTCTGGTTCCACGGGCGCACCAACGAGACGCGGTACAAGGTCGCCGCCGACGGCCTGCGGCGGCAGCTGGGCCGCTGGCCGAGGACGCCGAGCGGGGGGTTCTGGCACCGCGCCCCCATCTACGAGGACCAGATGTGGCTGGACGGCATCTACATGGCCGACTCCTTCTACGCGACCTACGTCTCGCTGTTCGAGCCGCGCAACACGACGGCGTGGGACGAGATCGCGCTGCAGTTCGACCTCATCGAGGAGCACACGCGGAACCACACGAGCAACCTGCTGGTGCACGGCTACGACGAGGCCAAGGACGCCGTGTGGGCGGACCCCGTCACGGGCGCGAGCCCCCTGGTCTGGAACCGCGCGGTGGGCTGGTACTTCATGGCGCTCGTCGACACGCTGCAGGTCTGGCCGCGCGACCACCCGGCGTACGACCGGCTGCTGGGCTACTTCGCCACGCTCGCCGACGGGCTCGAGAGGAGCCAGGACGAGGCCAGCGGCGGCTGGTGGCTCATCATGAACGAGGGGTACGAGGCGCGCCCCGGGAACTACATCGAGTCGAGCGCCGCGGCCATGTTCGCGTACGGCCTGCTCCGGGGCGTGCGGGACGGGTACCTGGCGGCGAAGTACCGGGACGTCGGCCTGCGGGCGTACGGGCTGCTGACGAGGGACTTTATCCGGGACGACGGGGACGGCAACGTCAGCTTCCTGGGCACCGTCCGGGTCGGCAGCCTGAACTCGAACGCGAGCTTTGAGGTGAGTGAATGAGAGAGAGAGAGAGAGAGAGAGAGAGAGAGAGAGACGAACAGATTTCCTGCATTTTTGTCTCATGGGAGGTGTATGAAAAACGTGTCTACGGATGGCTAACATGTCTTTTTGTGCGTAGTACTACGTCAGCATCCCGATCGTCGAGAACGATGCCCGTGGCGGGGGTTCGTTCATGTTCGCCGCCATCGAGGCCGAGAAGGTCAAGGCCTAGAAGGTCAAGGCCTAGAGAGAGTCTTTGTCTGGTGTGATTTTAAGAACCATAAAAGGGGCAGAGACACCTTACTACAGTTCTCGTAGATGGTATGGGGGGGGGGTTCCCAAGGAAATCATGATATATAGACCGTCCATCAACATACATATCTTACTACTCTATCCCCTATCCACCTAAACCCCCAAGCAAGACTTTCACATGCGACGTCCTCACAACAAAAAGTCCCCTCCAGACTCTTTCAGAATCATCTGGTACTCGGGCACGAACTGCATGTACATGACCTCGGGCGTGCCGGTCCCGTCCTTGGTGTAGCGGGCCTCCTCGTGGCCGACGATGGTCTTCTTCAGGCCGGCGGCGGCGCCGTTGGTCCCGGGGGCGGCGGCCTGCTCGACCAGGAGCTGGGTCTGGCACGCCCGCTCGAGGGCGATGAAGTAGGCGGCCGCCTCGGCGACGGTGGCGCCGGCGGTCAGGAGGCCGTGGTTCTGCAGGATGACGTTCTTGTTGGTCGGGCCCAGCGCCTCGGCGATGTGCTCGCCCTCCTCCTTGGCCAGCACGACGCCGCCGAAGCCGGCGTAGACCGAGAGGTCGTTGTAGAACATGCAGGAGTCTTTGGATGGGGGGGGATGTGTAGTTAGCGTGTCTGTCTGTTTTGCCTGTTTCGTCTGTTTGTAGGGATGTATACCTGTATGTAGGTATGTATGTGTGTGTATAATGAGTCTTGCAGTCTGTACCTACCCTGGTTCAACATCTCAATGGGCCTCCCGAACGTGCTCCATGCGCGGCCGTATGGGCTGTGCATGTGGCAGGCGGCGTTGATATCCGGCCGCCTCTTGTGCAGCACGGAGTGGATGGTGAATCCGGCCGTGTTCACCGGCTTGTCGGCGCCGCCGATGCGGATGCCGTCCTCGTCGATGTGGACCATGTCGGACACCGTGAGCACGCCAAAGTGGACGCCGTACGGGTTAATCCAGAACGTGTCTGGTCTGACGGGATCTTTACGGAGGGAGTCAGTCAGTCAGCTCCTGGTACCTGGTATCGGACGGAAAACTCCCAACGAACAAGAGGTAGAGGCCTCTTCTCATCTGGCTGGTGTTATGGGCAGAGGGGGGTGAACACATTACACACCTCTCAGGCTGATGTGACCACTGCTTCCGTCCGAGAAGCCCAGCTTGGCAAAGATGCGGAATGCGCCGGCCATCTGCTCAAGCTGCCACTGCCGGACCGCCTCTTTTGTCTCGGGGACCGGGATCTGATGGAGTCTCTTGACCCTGCCGCGCCCCTCCCTGCCCGAGTCCAGCGCCGAACCCAGCTGTGCCGGTGCCGGTGCGGGGGCGGAGGCCGTCACTGTTGTAGTGGATGTCATGTTTTTGTTCTGTAGGGGTCTGTCTCTTTTATGGGTGTTGTCAGTAGTTCCGTCTGTAGGTTGTCTTCTGCTCTGTCAAGATCTTGTTCAGGTCTTTTTAGAAACCATGAGTGAGAGTACCGTCGGGCTGCTCTCGACCGGACGCCTCAAGATATTCTGGTGATGGAATGATGAGGGGGGGCAGCTACTCCGCATGGGAGGCAAAATCCAAGAAGAGGGACAATCCGCAGGAAACTTCATAAAAAATGAAGGCTCCTCAGAGACTACATGTGAAGCAATTAATATAAATGATAAGTTTAAGTGATGATTTATAGGTTTTACTGAAGGAGATAGATCCTTTATTGTAAATAAAGATAGGTATTTAGAGTTTAAAATCACACAATCTAGTGTGGATGCTTAAATACTGTTTTATATAAAGAAGGAATTAGGATTCGGATCCGCATCTGTACAAGATAAAGTAAATAAAACTCATCATTATAGAGTTAGGGATAAAAAAAATATCCTTAAATTAATTCAAATATTTAATAGTAATATTGTAACTAGTTATAAATTAAATCAATTTAAAGTATGAGTTAATGCTTTTAATAAAGTATATAAAATAAATATACATTGTATAGAAGCTAAACATAAGTTAACTTTAAATAATGCATGATTATTAGGATTTACTGATGCTGAAGGTTGTTTTACTTCTTCTACTTTAGTATCTAAGTTAACAGGTCAAACTATAACAACTGTAAGATATATTATATCTCAGAAAGATGATATAGGATTTAGTAAAGACTTAGCTAAGAAAATCTATAGTTATATTACTTATGTTAAAAGTTATAATGGATACAATACAGTAGTAAATTTTGGTAAATTAAATAAAATTTTACTATATTTAAAAAACTATCCATTAAAAACTAAAAAATTTATATCATATAAAAGATAATTAAAAATTTATGGATTAGTTAAAGATAAAAAACATCTAACACCTAAAGGTATAATTATTATAAAATTTCTATCTAAACTTATCAATTAATTGAAGATATAGTCTGAACAATAACGGAAGTTATTAAGTATTTTCATTATATACGTATAATAAAAGTACATAATGAAAATCAACATTTTTGCCTACACCAGTTTCTGCGTTAATTCACGCAGCTACTATGGTAACAGCAGGAGTATACTTATTAATACGTTTATCTCCTTTAATTGAATATAGCTCTACTGTATTATTAATATGTCTATGATTAGGTGCAGTAATAACTGTATTTAGTTCTCTTGTAGGTTTATTCTAATAAGATATAAAAAAAATAATTGCTTATTCTACTATGAGTTAATTAGGTATGATGGTTATTGCTATTAGTTTATCTTCTTATAATATAGCTTTATTCCATTTAGTTAACCATGCTTTCTATAAAGGATTATTATTCTTAGGTGTAGGTGCAGTTATTCATGCAGTAGCTGATAAACAAGATTTAAGAAAATATGGTGGATTAGGAGCATTCTTACTATTAACTTATTCTGTTATATTAATAGCAAGTCTTAGTTTAGTAGCTTTCCCTTTTATGACAGGATTCTATAGTAAGGATTTCATATTAGAATCTGCTTATAGACAATATTACTTTAGTAGTATTGCTGTTTACGTTATTGCTGTTATAGGTGTAATATTTACTACTTTATATTCTGTGAAAGTTTTATATCTAACTTTCTTAGCTAACCCTAATGGTAATATAGTTTCTTATAAACATGCTTATGAAGGTGATATATTCTTAAGCCTACCTTTAGTAGTATTAGATTTTCTCTATATATTTTGGATATATAACTAAAGATATTTTTATAGGTTTAGGTTTAGGATTCTTTATAGATAACAGTATATTTATTCACCCTATACATGAAATATTAATAGATATAGAATTTGCTGTGCCTACTACATTTAAATTATTATCTTTATTCTTTACAGTATTATTTACAGCTATAGCTATAATTTATTCAGAATTCTTTCCTAATTTAATAAACAGTTTTAAACTATCTAATTTAGGTTATACTATTTATGGATTCTTTAACTAACGTTTCTTAGTTAAGTATTTCTATAATAAATTTATTGTAAACTTAGTTTTAAATATGGGAGGTTAAACCACTAAAATTTTAGATAAAGGTAGTATAGAACTTTTAGGTCCTTTTGGTCTAGAAAAATTATTAATTAAAATTAGTAAAATTATTTCTAGTCTGAATACAGGTGTTGTTATAAATTATGCCTTATTTATATTAATAGGATTTATTGCATATATATCTATATACTACTCTTTCTAGGCAGAGCACTAAAACTTAGATTTATCTTCTTTAGCTTTACTATTTTCAATTAGTATTTTAATACTTTACAATACTAAAAACAATAACAATAATAATTAATAATGGAAGTTAGGTTTTGTGTGTTGGACTACGTAGAGTAATTTACATCTGTCGAAAGGCTCTAAGGGTGGATAGCTTTATCTGTCGTAAGGGGAAGTCTTGAGTGTACTGGCTTTTTTTACTGTCTAGGTTTTAGCCATCGCTCAGCTACGCTAGGAAAACACGCTTCGCGAGCCTCTGGCTACGAAATCACGATAGGATAGTATTTTATAACTAAGTATGAATTTTATACATTTATATATGTAAAACTAAGGAGAGTTCCTTTATTGGCAAAAAGGGTTGAGCTGTAAACTTAATAGCTATTTTAGCTTTAAGAGTTTGAATCTCTTGTTTCTTAAGCTTGCTCGATCTCTAACTAAAGGTGGACTAAGTATATTTCTTAATAAAAATAGTGTTAATAAATAAATCTTTAAGAACGACGTTAATAAATTTATTATAAGTAGTTATTCGTTATTAACTTAGAATTATTAGTGATAAATGTAATAAGTGAAACTTGTTCTTTATTATACTTTGCGGTTAGTGGTGTTTTAAGGTGTCTTATTAAAGATAATAATTATATTTAGGCTAGAACCCTAATTTATGTTATTGCTTGAATTTAATTGTATTCACTACATTATAGAATTATCTAGTATATATGTAAGAAGGCATAAAGGCTTTAATGAAGCTGTCGTTACGCCTCTTCTTAAATTTCTATTTAAACTTAAAATATTTCTTTGTATTATTAGCCTAAGTTAAATTAAAACACTATAAATTTATTTTTTCTCTAAATAATTTATAAACTTAGATTAGCTTTAGCTAATTCATAGCTAAGCGCTATTATAAATAAATGTCTAAAAATTTATTTTTATTAATTAAATATAAGAATTTTAAAAGGTTATCCTTTATTAAAATTAGCTAATTTGTATCTTATAGATACATTACAACTAACTAATATTAGTTATCTTTGAAACTTTAGTTCTTTACTGGCTGTTTGTTTAGGTATACAAATAGTTATAGGAGTAACTTTAGCTATGCATTACAACCCTAGCATTGCTGAAGCATTTAACTCTATAGAACATATTATGAGAGATGTAAATAATGGATGATTAATACGTTATTTATATAGTAATACAGCTTCTGCTTTCTTCTTCTTAGTTTACTTACATATAGGAAGAGGTATGTACTACAGTTTATATAGAGCTCTAAGAACATTAGTTTAAGTTATAGGTGCTATAATACTTGTAGCTATGATGGGTATAGGTTTCCTAGGTTACTTTAATATAGCCTAAAATAACATGCAATTATTAGGATTTAAACTTTTTATAAATTTTTATATATTAATTTTAGGTAGTTTGTCCTCTCCTTTAGAGGATAGGAAAGGCAAAACTTAAATTAAAAATAGACTTAGTAGCACTCTGGGTATAGGAGCTAAAGGTAGAAGATACTTTTCTATAGTGTAATGCTTTAAAAAACTAGATAGCTATTCTTTTGCTAGAGGCATGATAAATGACTTTGTAAATACTAAAAATTTATATCCTGTTATTATATACAACAACTTAGAGGAAAAGTCTACTAGAGATAAAATATCCTAAGAAACTAAAGGTGCTAGTAGTATTTATTTAATATTAAATAAAATAACCCTAGATTATTATATAGGGTTAGCTTCTACTAGTAAATTTTAAGCTAGATTTTCTAATTATCTTGTTTATTTACGTGGAAGTAAAGTATTAAAAAATGCTGTGAAAAAATATGATATTTTATCTTTTGCTTTTTTAATTTTAGAGATAATTCTAGAAAAAACTTAGGTAGATAATAATAGAAGATTATTAGATTTAGAAGATTTTTATTTAAAAAGTTTATTACCTAATTATAACATATTAACTGAAGCAGGTTCTAGTTTCGGTTATAAACATACAGAGATAACTAGAATTGAATTTAAAGCTAATTATAGTGAAGAACGTAGAAATATAATAGGTAATTTAAATAGGAATAATAAATTTTTAATAGAAAGATTAGAAGCTATGAGAACAGCTGCACTAAATAGAGATGAATTTATATATTCTGAACAAGGTTGAGCTTGCGCTGAGAACATGAAAAATAAATCCTAAGCTTTAATAGTAAGAAATTTAGATGGTATAATATATAGTGAATATAAAAGTATTATAGACGCTGCTCTAAACTTAAATTGTAATGTTAAAACTATAATAAGAAGTTTAAAAACTACTAAAAAATTATTAAAAAGACGTTGAGTTCTTGAATTATCCTAAATATAATTAAATATTATAGTCCTGTAGTAAGATTTTTTAGGCAATTTATAGAAAGAAATGAAAAATAAAACAGAATAACCTTATAGGGTTATTAAAGAAAAGTTATATTCTTTTCTTTAGCGATACTAGTGAAAACGATTAAAGAATTATATTAGCTGCGCTCTAATTACAGCGCAGCTAGCAAAATTAGAGATCGTCGGTTATCTATATGATTGCGATAGACTAGGTTACTAGTAGGTGGCTGAAATTGCTGCTTAATGCATAGTTAGAACTTTTAATTAAATTTATTTAATTAATAGAATATACGAATTTAAAGTTATTCTAGTTTATTATAAAGTATCTATAAAATTAGGGGAAAGATTACACTCCCCTTATATAGATTTAGGCTACCTGTATTGACTTTTGTTGAATTGAAGGATGTACGCATACAGGGCGCACCCTGTGTGTATAGGGCGTAGGCCTGGAGATAGGCTTAAGCCTGGCGTAGCCAGCCCTTTGCTGAATATTGGAGGGACTGCTGCAGGCTTCTTCCTAAGCAGTGGGCTCTAGTTATAGCCTTAGGCGCCTAGGAATAGGGTTCTTATAGGCCTAAGTTAGGGGCTAGCTGTAGGGTATAATAGTTATATATATATATATATCTTAATATATATTTAATTAACCTATTACTGCAACCCTTAATAATCTAATAATTAAGAGTCTTATATACTTAAAAACTAATAATAATAAGCACTATAAAGCTATCTATAAGCTTATAAGATATCTACTAATACTACTAAGACTATTCTTAATAGCCCTACTAACTAGGTTCTCTAGTTTAACTAGCTTAAAACTAAGGCAAAAACCTATAAGCTTTAGGATGCAATTAACCTATTAATTACTATATATAATATAGCTAAGATACTTAATAGGCTGCTTACTAAGCTAGAAAAGCCCTTAATATATAATTACCTGTATATAGGTATAGTTATAATAACCCCTATAAGCACTGCTGTAAATACCCTTTTAAATACTGCTCCTTTAAGAGCTAAAAGCATCCTAGTATATAAGATATGCTTATAGACTGCAGCCCTTTAGTAGCAGCTTTAACCTAAGCTATAGCCTTTACGTAAGGAGCCTAAAGATATAACTCTAGCCCTAGACATTAGTTATACGCTCCTGCACACAGCAGACGCCTTATAATATATGTTATAGCTAGAGGATCTCTCTCTAGCTAACCTTCTCCTGTATAAGGAGTGCTACATATAGTATAATAATAACCTACATATATAGGAGAAGCGCCTTAAGTGCTATAGTAACCTCTAAGAATAGATATACTAGACTATCTCTACTAACCTTAAGCTCTATTACTATACCTCTAATAATAAGGTTAATACCTAGGTAATTACCCTCTAGGCTTATATAGGAATATACCTTTCTAAACGTAAAGAGAATATATATATTACGCTAGAAAAGGTCCTCTAAGCAACCTTAAGGTACTTAGGAACTAAGAAGGAAGTTAAGGCCTAGCTTATAAAGTAGGAAAAAGCACTCTATAAAGCTGCTACTAGCAGCATCCTAGGGGCCTAGCTCTTAAGTAACTAGTTTAACCTATTTATAGCAGCCTTCTAGAAGACCTATCTCCTAAGCTAGGTATATATATACTACTACACTAAGGTTACTAACGCCCTTAATAACTGCCTAACGCTAGGATTAGTACTCTCTAATATCTAAGAGTTCCTATAGTTAATAGACAAAAATAAGTATATAAAGAAGGCTAGGTAAGGGGCTTTTAGTCTTACCTATACTAAAATAATAGATAATAATAAGAAGGAGGGTTATAGGAACTGTAACTATAGGGGATAAGGCTATAACTATAGAGGGTATAGGAGAAAGGAGGCGCTATTAGCTAAGGGGGTAAATACCCCTCTACTATTATAAGAAGCTAGTGTAACTATAAAGTATAAGTGCTTAAGTATAAGTATAGGTATAGTAGAGATACTGCCTATAAAGCGTATAACCTTAGACACTACCTACAAGCTCTACACAGGCCCTTATTACAGTATTATATAGTGCTTCTATATACTCCCTTACCTAAAGAGAAATAATAGACTGCTTAGTAAAAGCATTAAAAGGCTTATTAAAATATACCTCTAGACTAATAAAGCCCTTACTAAGAAGCTTTAAGTAGTAAGGATATTAGCTAAAGGCTTAAATTAACTTTATAGTAGATGCTAAGGTAGGATTTCTGTAGCCTCCTTTTATATTACTAAGAGCTAATATTACTTAGCTAAGTTAGTAATACTTAATTTAGGTAGTAATATCTATATGTTTAACAATACTATATAGTTTAAAACTCTCTATAGTATGTCT
Source organism: Colletotrichum tanaceti (assembly GCA_005350895.1). Taxonomy (NCBI): domain Eukaryota; kingdom Fungi; phylum Ascomycota; class Sordariomycetes; order Glomerellales; family Glomerellaceae; genus Colletotrichum; species Colletotrichum tanaceti. The sequence continues at coordinate 18,207 of PJEX01000507.1, read as the reverse complement.
ATAGACGATTTTATATAGGCTAGTGTATAACAGCTGCCTATTAAGGTATATAGTACTATAGAGATTAAGCTTAGAGTGTATAGGAACTATATTATTAAGCTTACCTTATATAACGTTACTTTTTATAGAGGTATTACTGCTAACCTTATCTCCTTCTTAAAGCTATACTAGTAAGGGATCTAGTAGGATATAAGCCTAGGCAATAATTACCTATATAAAGCAGATAAGTTATTTATTATATATATTAATAAGATTTATAGCTAGTAGGTGCTTAACTATTAGCTATTTTTATTAGACGCTATACTTATAGCTGCAGTCCCCCTGCTAGCTATTCACGCAGACAAGATACTATGCCTAAAGCGTAAAAGAAATACCTTTATAACAGCTACCTATAGGAAGCCTATCCTTAGCAACCTTCTTACCTAGCACTAGTGTCTTAGATACCCTAGCCTAGAAGCGTTTAAAAGGATCCCTAACGTTACTTATAGAGTATATATCTAAGGTTTTAATAAGCCTATAATAACAGTTAACTATAAAGCTTATACCCTAAGTAAGGCCTATTATATAGTCTAAAGGAGCCTATAAGAGTTAGTTATCTATATAAAGCCTAGTAACTGCCTTATAGTTAACTTTTATAACCTTAAGGTAGGCTATACAGGCTACTGCTTCTGTATGCTCTTTTTAGACTACGTAATAGGCCTAACTTAGGACTTTTACCTTTATACCTATAAGATAGATATACTACTTATAATAATTACAGACTTCCTTACTATACTTAAAGTATACTATAGTTATAAGGTAAAGGTTATTAAAACTAATAATAAGCTAGCTAATAATAATAAGGTTTCTATAAGCCTTAATGTATACAGTATATATGTTAAGGTAAGCACCCTAAATACCTAAGTATAAAACAGTACTATAGAGTGTATTGTAGCTGCTATTAAGCGTAAGGCTAGGTATATAGCTATTTACACTAAGCTTCCTAATGTCTTTTAGCCTAAGATTTATACCTCTATAACTTACCTTTATAACTGTATACTATAAGCCTCTTATAGTTAGAAGACTCTATACTAGTTATAGTATAAGCACTTCTAGGGGGAAGATACTATATAATTTACCTAGCTAGACCTTTTGTATTTAAGAGTCTTTAGCTATAAAGCGTATACACTTATAGTAGACGCTTAACTTTACTATTAGTGCCTAAAAAGGCTTACCCTATATATATAGATAGGTTATCTTGTTAGCTATACTTTAAGTAACTTATACTACATTTAGAATCCCCTTTATAGTAAAGTATTTATAATAAGAGATATTATCTTTAATAAAAAACTTATCTTTAATAGTAACCTAAAGGCCCTTATTAAGGATATTTATAAGTTAGACCTTTAAGATATTTAATAAACAATTAACTACCTTATTCTTAAAGGCTAGTATAATATAAATATATCCTATATAGCTAATAAGGAGGCTAATAAGATCTATAAAGACTATAATAAAGCTAAGGGGGTACCTCTAGGCGCTACCCTAAGCGCCCTAAGTATAGTAGAGACTCCTTCTAATAGGCCTCCTACCCTAGCGCTACATACTAAGTCTTAGTTTAAGCTTATAACGCTACTACAAACACCCCTAAGATTAGTGTTTCTTGCTACACTTATAGTAGTATTTATAGGGGGGTAGGAAGGATCTTAATAAGCTAATAAAACCCTCTTTCTAATATACTGCTAGCAGTTATATATATCCTTTAAGGCTGCGTTTCTTACTAGGCATATATATAATAAGCATTCTTATGCATATAACTCTATAAAAACTAAGCAAAAACTAATAGACAGCATAGGAATGCCTAAGTTACAGGCTAGCCCCCTATAAGACCTTATGTAATATATTAACTAATCCCTAGAATACCCTTATATAATAGGATTATATAGTCTAGAGCTAGTACTTATAGTATCTCTAGAGGGAGCCTATTATAAGGCTAATACCCTATATAGCACCTACTAGAAGGAACTCCTGCTGCTCCTTACATTATATAGTTAACTCTAATACTATCCTCTTAAAGACACTTTTTATAAAGCTAAAATATTATACCTTAATAGCTATATAACCTTACGCTTATAGCAAGAGGTATCTAAAGCTTCTATATATAGCAATTAGATTCTTAGTTACTATTAGGTCTATACCTATAAGCTTAATAAGTATAGCTACTTTAGTAAAGTAAAGGCTAGGCTTATAATATAAGGTAACTAATAAGTAAAAGATAACTAAGATATATACGCTATAACGCTTATAGGTATGTCTTTCTAGATCCTAATAGCTATAGCTACCTACTTTAATTATAAGCTACTTTAATATAATGCAGTAAATGTATTTATATATATAGATATTAATAAGGAAATATATATAGAGATACTGCCTAAATACTGTAAGAAAGGCGTTATCCTATGCCTTTAGAAAGCCCTCTATAGGCTTTACTGTTTGCCTATACTCTAGCAAAAGTATTTTAAGAAGGGGCTTATAGTATAGGGCTTTAAATATATAGCTAGAGAAGAATGCTGCTAGTAGAAGGGAGAGGTTACCTTCTTCTTTTACATTAACAATTACATCCTTACCTTCCTAAAGGCTAATAAGCTTATAGTAATAGATAAGCTATATATGCTTTAGACTAAATACTACCTTAAAGGCAGTAAAAACCTCTAGTAGTTTCTTAGCCTTAAGATTATATATAACTAAAAGACCTATTACCTATAGCTCTTATAGGCTATATACACTAAGAAGTATAGGAAACTGCTTCCTATGTATACTAATATTATAGATAATAATACTGCCTAGTATACGCCTATAATAAAGGAGGAGCTGCTGCTGCGTAAAGATAACACGCCTCTAGCAGAGATTTACTATTATTAATATAAAGTTAGTACTATCCTTTACACTACTATAATAATACGCCTAGATATTACCTTTACTATAAGCAGACTTATAAGATTTAATTAAAACCCTTTAGATATATACTAAAAGGCTGCTAATAGAGTCCTTTAATACCTCTATAAAATATAATACCTTTACCTCTACTTTAGTGCTAAGCTAGGCAGTAAAGATAATACCTTTAAAGTTACCTCTAACATAAGCTTTAGTAATAATACTCTAACCTAAAGGAGCTTATAAGCCTTTATAATAAAGCTTTTTAGAGGCCTTATTATATAGCAAGCTAATAGATAAGATATAGTTATAACCTTAATAATAGAAGTAGAGCTGCTTATACTTACCTAAGCTACTAAAGAGGCGCTTTTTGTAAGCTAATTAATCTTATAACTTTAGATCTAACTACCTATATAGCATAGAGACTAATCTATATATATATTAATAAAGGTAATGCTAATAAGAGTATAAATCTAGTATAATAACTAGTAGATAGTAAAGCTTGTTATAAGTGAGATTTTGTAACTATACACTAAGCTCTACTATATTAATATTTATAACTACTAGCTATACTAAGAATTCACTAACAGCTATATAGATATTATGTATACCCTATTAATAGAGCTTATAGTAGATAGCTTAATAAAGGCCCTTAAATTAGTAAAGCATAATGCCTTCCTCCTCTAGCTTAATATAACTAATAAGAAAGAGGTTATTAAGGCTAACTGCATAAGAGATCTTGTAATTAATAAAGCCTGCCTGCAGGTAGAAATAACTAAGCCTAACGTATAGGTAGTAGAGGAAATAGTCTTATAAGCGTATAAGCTAGTAGGAAAAGCCTTCTTACGCATGCTAAGATAATGTAATATTAATACCCTTTCTGCAGCCTATAGAGGCTATAAAGAAGTCTTTCCCTAAGGGGGTATATTAAATTAAAGGATATATGCATATAGGGTACACCCTATGCGTATAGGGCGTAGGCCTAGAGATAGGCTTAAGCCTAGCGTAGCCAGCCCTTTGCTGAATATTAGAGGGACTGCTGCAGGCTTCTTCCTAAGCAGTAGGCTCTAGTTGTGGCCTTAGGCGCCTAGGAATAGGGTTCTTATAGGCCTAAGTTAGGGGCTAGCTGTAGGGCATAATAGTTACACACACATATATATCTTAATACACATTCAATTAACCTATTACTGCAACCCTTAATAATCTAATAACTTTCCCCTAAAGGGGTATATATTAATATTAAATTATAATAGAACTAATTTTTGTTGATTTTTCTTTAATTAAGATTGAAAAAATGCTGTTTTTTTTAGACTTCGCTTTTTTAGACTTTGCTTTTTTAGTAATAGGTATTCTAGTTTTAGGTTTAATATGCTTTATGTATAATAGAGTTAGACCTAATGCTATAGATTTAATTTCTTCTAATAGATTAAGAGAATCTTTAATAGATTGAGAGTTAAGTAGAATATTATCGGCTTAATTATTACATAATAATGTTCTTTTTAATTGTGGGGAATCGCAAATACCTTATATAGCTTTCCCTATTAATTATCTAGGCTATATAAATAGAGAAAATCAGATTAGATTATATTACATAGTAGAAAGAAGTCCTTATGCTGAAATTTTTTGTTTTGCTATAAATGCTAGACTGATTTTTTATTCTAGTATAAATTTAAACCTTAAGTCTAAGTATGTTTATTCTAGTCTAATCCTTCTGAAAATTGCGCGTGAAGGGGAAGATATAGGCTGTTAGGTCTATTAACCTAAGTCTTTCTTTTATAGTTTTGTATTTATATAAATTTTATGGAATATACTTTATAGTAAATAAAATTGTATGTTTTACATTATAGATAAATGTCTTTATGAGGTGCTACAGTTATTACTAACCTTATAAGTGCTATCCTATGAATTGGACAAGATATTGTGGAGTTCATTTAAGGAGGTTTCTCTGTTAACAATACTACTTTAAATAGATTCTTTGCTTTACATTTTGTATTACTATTTGTATTAGCTGCATTAGTTTTAATGCATTTAATTGCTTTACATAATACAGTAAGGTTAAGTAACCCTTTAGGTGTTTTAGGTAATTACAATAGAATACCTTTTGCTCCTTACTATCTATTTAAAGACTTAATAACTATATTTATGTTTGTATTTAGATTAAGCCTATTTGTATTCTTTATACCTAATGTATTAGGAGACAGTGATAACTATATAATGGCTAACCCTATGCAAACTCTAGCTGCTATAGTTCTAGAATGATAAAGTAAAATAAATGTCATTCTAAAATCTCGCGAATTGCTAGAAAACCTTTATTGTAATTAATCTAAAGACAATCAGCAGGAAAGCCCTTATTAAGCTAATCTTAGCCTATATAGAGGAATCTTTAGAGACTATGCACAAGACAATTATATATATAATTAAAGATATAGTCTAGTTATATTAGAAATATTATAAGTTTAATACACTATTAATTAATTTAACCTTTATGTTATTCTTTAGCTATAATTAGGTGTTATTTGTAGCTTGTTTAACTAAAGTAGTAACTCATTTATCTTCTTTTAATAGAGCTCTAGTAACATTACCTAATAAAGTTAAAGAAGTATTAATAGGGATTTTACTTAGTGATGCCTATATAGTAAGAAGATTACTAACTGCTAACTCTAGATTAGTCTATGCTTAAACAGCTATAAAACATAAAGAATATTTTGATTATGTTTTGGGATTTTTTTTACCTTTTTGTGTAAATAACTATACATCTTAATCTAGATTAGTAGTGGATAATAGGACTAAAAAAACATATAGTGCTATATCTTTTACAACTATGCAACTTCCTTGTTTTAATGTATATAGAGAATTATTTTATGATTTAAATAAGAAAAAAATAGTTCTGAGTAATATAAGTGAATTATTAACTCCTTATGGTTTAGCTTTCTGAATTATGGATAATAGATCTAAACAGAATGAGGGTCTACATATTAGTGTTTATAGCTTTACTAATGCTAATGTAGATAAATTAATGTTTACTTTACAGGATAAATTTCATCTTAAGTGTTCTATACATTATAACAGGGATAATAAACCTCGTATTTATATATTTAAAGAATCTATACCTTCTTTAATAACTTTAGTAAAACTGTATTTTATTAAAGAAATGTTATTTAAATTAGGGTTATAAAGCTATTATTTATTATCTCTTGTCCTCTCAATACAGGCGCAAGCTTGTAGGTATAGAGGAATAAAAGAGTTATTAAGATTAATTTACAATTTATTACCTTTCTACGCTATATTAAGATCTATCCCTAATAAATTATTAGGAGTTCTTGCTATGTTTAGTGCTATATTAATTATATTAACATTACCTTATACAGACTTAGGGGAAACTAAAGGTTACTAATTTAGACCTTTAAGTAAAGCATTCTTCTATATATTTGTAGCTAATTTCTTAATATTAATGCAATTAGGAGCTAAACATATAGAATCTCTATTTATAGAGTTAGGGTAAATCTCTACTATTTTATACTTTGCTTACTTCTTAGTTATAGTACCTTCTGTAAGTTTACTAGAAAATACTGCAAAATATATAACAACATATTATGCAGAAAGTCGTAGTTTGTAATAGGTAAATATAATGATGTTTGAAAATTTAATATATTATTACAACAATAAACTAGTAGAATTTGCTAGTGCAGATTTTGTTAATTACATTAAGTATACAACAGATCAATCTATTAGTGCTTCCCAATTATTTAGAGAAATTATGCCAGTTTTTAATAATATACACACAAATATTACATCCCTAGATACTCTAAGTGCTAGGATAACTATGCTACAGGTATATAATCATAATGCTATCACTAACTATAATAATTATTTAAAGACAGCTATTACTAGTTATTAAAATTTCTGTCCAGATATGTTAAATATTAGGCTATATAATTATTAAGTTAACCTAACAAATCTTATTTATCTAAATAGTCCTTAAGATTTAATAGAGGTAAAGCTAAAAAGTTTTACTAGTAATAATTATAAAACTTATATAGTCAATCATAGTTTATATATCTATCTACAAAATATTATACATAATAATGAAGTTATATATCTAGATTTAGTTAATAATTATATTCCTCCTTTACTAACTGATCAATTAGTTAATAATACTAGGCAGCTAGGTTAAAGTTTTCATTATGTTACACACACATTAAATCACAATCCAAACTATTATGTATCTAATAATTATTTGTTAAGTAAAATCGAGTTTTATCGTATAAACCAGCCCTACTCACCAGAAGATTACATGTCAGATGCTAATTAAATGTTTAAAGAACTAAACTAAATTAATATTAAGGGGGAGAGGGGAGCTAGCGCCCTCCCACCAAGATTGTGAAGTAGATAGTCTACACTTTAACTGTAAATCTTAAGTATAAGGTTCAATTCCTCTATAATCTTAGAAACTATATTTTAATTTATTTACCTTCTATTATCTCTGTCTTATTTATATGTTATTTATCCTATAAAAAGTTTAATATAATAAATATTACTAAAAAGTTAATTATATTAGAATGATTAGTGATATACTTAATATCTCTCTTATTAAAAGTCTAGGTTAGTAGGTGGGTGGGGTCTTTTAATATAAAAAACTATTATCTTAGTTAAAAATTTGTTTTTCTAGTATAATGAATATTATACTAAAAACCGACCTTTTATTACTAATTACTTATTTATATATAGAGACTAGTATTTAAGGACTAGTTTTTAAGAATATAATTTAAAGTAAACTCTTCATTAATTGTTATTTTAACAATTAGGATACAATTTTTTGTTTTTTAAACAAGAAGAAGAAGAAGGTAATCAACCTAGATTAACATCTACTATAGGATTAGGTTTAGAGAGATAATTTTTATCAACTAACGCCAAAGATATTAGAACTTTATATTTAATTTTTGCTTTATTTTCAGGATTATTAGGTACAGCTTTTTCTGTATTAATAAGATTAGAATTAAGTGGACTAGGTGTTTAATATATTTCAGATAACTAATTATATAATAGTATAATTATAGCGCATGCTATACTTATAATATTCTTTATAGTTATGCTAGCCTTAATCAGAGGTTTTAGTAATTTTTTAATGCCTTTAATGGTAGGTAGCCCTAATATAGTATTCCTAAGATTAAACAATATAAGTTTCTGATTATTACCTCCTAGTTTAATACTATTAATATTCTCTGCATATATAGAAGGTAGAGTAGGTATAGGGTGAACATTATATCCTCCTTTATTAGGATTATAAAGCTATAGTAGGCCTAGTGTAGATGTTGAATTAAAGGATGTACGCACACAGGGCGCACCCTGTGCGTATAGGGTGTAGGCCTGGAGATAGGCTTAAGCCTAGCGTAGCTAGCCCTTTGCTAAATATTAGAGGGACTGCTGCAGGCTTCTTCCTAAGCAGTAGGCTCTAGTTGTAGCCTTAGGCGCCTAGGAATAGGGTTCTTATAGGCCTAAGTTAGGGGCTAGCTGTAGGGCATAATAGTTACATATATATCTTAATATATATTTAACTAACCTATTACTGTAACCCTTAATAATCTAACAATTAAGAGTCTTATACGCTTAAAAACTAATAATAATAAGTACTGTAAAGCTATCTATAAGCTTATAAGATATCTACTAATACTACTAAGACTATTCTTAACAGCCCTACTAATTAGGTTCTCTAGTTTAACTAGCTTAAAACTAAGGCAAAAACCTATAAGCTTTAGGATGTAATTAACCTATTGATTGCTATGCGTGATATATCTAAGATACTTAATAGGCTGCTTACTAAGCTAGAAAAGCCCTTAATACGCGATTACCTGCATGCAGGCATAGTCAAAACAACCCCTGCAAGCACTGCTACAAATACCCCTTTAAATACTGCTCCTTTAAGAGCTAAAAGCAGCCTAGCACGCAAGACATACTTACAGACTGCAGCCCTGTAGTAGCCACAGCCTTAACCTAAGCTACAGCCTTTACGTAAGAAGCCTAAAGATATAACTCTAGCCCTAGACATTAGTTATATGCTCCTGCGTATAGCAGACGCCTCACAATATGTATTATAGCTAGAGGATCTCTCTCTAGCTAACCTTCTCCTGTATAAGGAGCGCTGCATGCAGTATAATAATAACCTACACGTATAGGAGAAGCGCCTTAAGCGCTATAGCAACCTCTAAGAATAGGTATGCTAGACTGTCTCTACTAACCTTAAGCTCTATTACTATACCTCTAATAATAAGGTTAATGCCTAGGTAATTACCCTCTAGGCTTACATAGGAATATACCTTTCTAAATGTAAAGAGAATATATATATTACACTAGAAAAGGTTCTCTAAGTAACCTTAAGGCACTTAGGAACTAAGAAGGAAGTTAAGGCCTAGCTTATAAAGTAGGAAAAGGTACTCTATAAAGCTGCTACTAGCAGTATCCTAGGGGCCTAGCTCTTAAGTAACTAGTTTAACCTATTTATAGCAGCTTTCTAGAAGACCTATCTCTTAAGCTAGGTATATATATACTACTATACTAAGGTTACTAATGCCCTTAATAACTGCCTAACGCTAGGATTAGTACTCTCTAATATCTAAGAGTTCCTATAGTTAATAGATAAAAATAAGTATATAAAGAAGGCTAGGTAAGGGGCTTTTAGTCCTACCTACGCTAAAACAATAGATAATAATAAGAAGGAGGGTTATAGGAACTATAACTGTAGGGGATAAGGCTGTAGCTGCAGAGGGTATGTAAGAAAGGAGGCATTATTAGCTAAGGGGGTAAATACCCCTCTGCTATTATAAGAAGCTAGTGTAACTGCAAAGCGTAAGCGCTTAAGTATAAGCGTAAGTGCAGTAGAGATACTGCCTATAAAGCGTATAACTATAGACACTACCTACAAGCTCTATACAGGCCCTTATTATAGTATTGTATAGTGCTTCTATATACTCCCTTACCTAAAGAGATATAATAGACTACTTAGTAAAAGTATTAAAAGGCTTATTAAAATATACCTCTAGACTAATAAGGCCCTTACTAAGAAGCTTTAAGTAGTAAGAATGTTAGCTAAAGGCTTTAATTAACTTTATAGTAGATACTAAGGCAGGATTTCTGTAGCCTCCTTTTACGTTACTAAGAGCTAATATTACTTAGCTAAGTTAGTAATGCTTAATTTAGGCAGCAATATCTATGTATTTAATAATACTATATAGTTTAAAACTCTCTATAGTATGCCTATAGATAATTTTATATAGGCTAGTGTATAATAGCTGCCTATTAAGGTATATAGTACTGCAGAGATTAAGCTCTAAGCATGCAGGAACTGCATTATTAAGCTTACCTTATATAATGTTACCCTTTATAGAGGCATTACTGCTAACCTTATCTCCTTCTTAAAGCTATACTAGTAAGGGATCTAGTAGGATATAAGCCTAGGCAACAATTACCTACATAAAGCAGATAAGTTATTTGTTATATATATTAATGAGATTTATAGCTAGTAGGTGCTTAACTATTAGCTATTTTTGTTAGACACTACACTTATAGCTGTAGTCCCCCTACTAGCTATTTGTATAGATAAGATACTACGCCTAAAGCATAAAAGAAATGCCTTTATAATAGCTACCTATAGGAAGCCTATCCTTAGCAACCTTTTTACCTAGCACTAGCGTCTTAGATACCTTAGGCTAGAAGCGCTTAAAAGGATCTCTAACGTTACTTATAGAGTATGTATCTAAGGTTTTAATAAGCCTATAATAACAGTTAACTATAAAGCCTATACCTTAAGTAAGGCCTATTATATAGTCTAAAGGAGCCTATAAGAGTTAGTTATCTATACTAAGCCTAGTAACTACCTTATAGTTAACTTTTATAACCTTAAGGTAGGCTATATAGGTTACTACTCCTATATACTCTTTTTAGACTGTGTAATAGGCCTAACTTAGGACTTTTACCTTTATACCTATAAGATAGATATACTGCTTATAATAATTATAGACTTCCTTACTATACTTAAAGTATACTATAGTTATAAGGTAAAGGTTATTAAGACTAATAATAAGCTAGCTAATAATAATAAGGTTTCTGCAAGCCTTAATGCATGCAGTATATATATTAAGGCAAGCGCCCTAAATACCTAAGTATAAAATAGCGCTATAGAGCGTATTATAGCTGTAATTAAGCGTAAGGCTAGGTATATAGCTGTTTACGCTAAGCTTCCTAACGTCCTTTAGCCTAAGATTTATACCTCTATAACCTACCTTTATAACTACATACTGTAAGCTTCTTGCAGTTAGAAGACTCTATACTAGTTATAGTATAAGTATTTCTAGGGGGAAGACGCTATATAATTTGCTTAGCTAGACCTTTTGTATCTAAGAGTCTTTAGCTATAAAGTATATACGCTTATAGTAGACGCTTAACTTTACTGTTAGCGCCTAAAAAGGCTTACCCTATATATATAGATAGGTTATCTTATTAGCTATACTTTAAGTAACTTATACTGCATTTAGAATCCCCTTTATAGTAAAGTATTTATAATAAGAGATATTATCTTTAATAAAAAACTTATCTTTAATAGTAACCTAAAGGCACTTACTAAGGATATTAATAAGTTAGACCTTTAAGATATTAAATATATAATTAACTACCTTATTCTTAAAGGCTAGCATAATGTAACTATATCCTATACAGCTAATAAGGAGGCTAATAAGATCTATAAAGACTATAATAAAGCTAAGGGGGTGCCTCTAGGCGCTACCCTAAGCGCCCCTAGCGCAGTAGAAACTCCTTCTAATAGGCCTCCTACCCTAGCGCTACATACTAAGTCTTAGTTTAAGCTTATAACGCTACTACTAATACCCCTAAGATTAGCGTTTCTTGCTGCGCTTATAGCAGCGTTTGTAGGGGGGTAGGAAGGATCTTAATAAGCTAATAAAACCCTCTTTCTAATGCGCTGCTAGCAGTTATATATACCCTTTAAGGCTGTATTCCTTACTAGGTATATACATAACAAGCATTCTTATATATATAACTCTATAAAAACTAAGCAATAACTAATAGACAGTATAGGAACGCCTAGGTTACAGGCTAGCCCCCTATAAGACCTTATATAATGTGTTAACTAATCCCTAGAATGCCTTTATATAATAGGATTATATAGTCTAGAGCTAGTACTTATAGTATCTCTAGAGGGAGCCTGTTATAAGGCTAATACCCTGTATAGCACCTACTAGAAGGAACTCTTACTACTCCCTATATTATATAGTTAACTCTAATACTATCCTCTTAAAGATACTTTTTATAAAGCTGAAATATTATACCTTAATAGCTATATAACCTTATACTTATAGTAAGAGGTATCTAAAGCTTCTGCGTGTAGCAATTAGATTCTTAGTTACTATTAGGTCTATACCTATAAGCTTAATAAGTATAGTTACCTTAGTAAAGTAAAGGCTAGGCTTATAATATAAGGTAACTAATAAGTAAAAGATAACTAAGATATATATACTATAATACTTATAGGTATATCTTTCTAGATCTTAATAGCTATAGCTGCTTACTTTAATTATAAGCTACTCTAATATAATGCAGTAAATATGTTTATATATATAGATATTAATAAGGAAATATATATAGAGATACTACCTAGATACTGCAAGAAAGGCGTTATCCTACGCCTTTAGAAAGCCCTCTATAGGCTGCACTGTTTACCTATACTCTAGCAAAAGCATTTTAAGAAGGGGCTTATAGTGTAGGGCTTTAAATGTATAGCTAGAGAAGACTGCTGCTAGCAGAAGGGAGAGGTTACCTTCTTCTTTTATATTAATAATTGTATCCTTACCTTCCTAAAGGCCTATAAGCTTATAGTAATAGATAAGCTATGTATGCTTTAGACTAAATACTACCTTAAAGGTAGTAAAAACCTCTAGTAGTTTCTTAGCCTTAAGATTATATATAACTAAAAGACCTATTGCCTATAGCTCTTATAGGCTGTATACGCTAAGAAGTATAGGAAACTGCTTCCTATACATACTAATATTATAGATAATAATACTACCTAGTATATACCTATAATAAAGGAGGAGCTGCTGCTATATAAAGATAATATACCTCTTATAGAGATTTACTATTATTAACGTAAAGTTAGCACTATCCTTTACGCTGCTGTAATAATGCACCTAGACATTACCTTTACTGCAAGCAGGCTTACAAGATTTAATTAAAACCCTTTAGACGTATACTAAAAGGCTGCTAATAGAGTCTTATAATACCTCTATAAAACGTAATACCTTTACCTCTACTTTAGCGCTAAGCTAGGCAGTAAGGATAATGCCTTTAAAGTTACCTCTAACGCAAGCTTTAGTAATAATACTCTAACTAAAGGAGCTTACAAGCCTTTATAATAAAGCTTTTTAGAGGCCTTATTATATAGCAAGCTAACAGATAAGATATAGTTATAACCTTAATAATAGAAGTAGAGCTACTTATACTTACCTAAGCTACTAAAGAGGCGCTTTTTACAAGCTAATTAATCTTATAACTTTAGATCTAACTACTTATATAGCATAGAGACTAATCTATATATACATTAATAAAGGTAATACTAATAAGAGTATAAATTTAGTATAATAACTAGTAGACAGTAAAGCTTATTATAAGTAAGATTTTATAACTATACACTAAGCTCTACTATATTAATATTTATAACTACTAGCTACACTAAGAATTCACTAACAGCTGCATAGATATTATATATACCCTATTAATAGAGCTTATAGTAGATAGCTTAATAAAAGCCCTTAAATTAGTAAAGTATAACACCTTCCTCCTCTAGCTTAATATAACTAATAAGAAGGAGGTTATTAAGGCTAACTGTATAAGAGATCTTATAATTAATAAAGCCTGCCTGTAGGTAGAAATAACTAAGCCTAATGTATAAGCAGTAGAGGAAACAGTCTTATAAGCGTATAAGCTAGTAGGAAAAGCCTTCTCACACACACTAAGATAACATAATATTAATACCCTTTCTGCAGCCTGCAGAGGCTGTAAAGAAGTCTTTCCCTAAGGGGGTATATTAAATTAAAGGATATACGCATATAGGGCGCACCCTATACGCACAAGGTGTAGGCCTAGAGATAGGCTTAAGCCTGGCGTAGCCAGCCCTTCGCTAAATATTGGAGGGACTGCTGCAGGCTTCTTCCTAAGCAGTAGGCTCCGGTTGTGGCCTTAGGCGCCCAGGAATAGGGTTCTTATGGGCCTAAGTCAGGGGCTGGCCGCAGGGCACGATAGTTACACACATATCTCAATACACATTCAACTGACCCATCACTGCAACCCTCAATAATCCGACAGTAGATGGATCCGCGTCCGTCTCAGAGGGACGCGGATAAGCACACGGAATGTCACCATTTTCTCGGATACCCCTCACCCTCCCTCCCCTCCTCCTCTCCTCCATCTATCACTTCTCTCGCTCATGGCCCCCCCGCCTGAGAGTCGCTCTGTTAGCGCACACCCGCCCGCGCCGAAGCGTCGACGCTTTCCGGCATCGGAGCGGCTCCCGATGTTTACCATCTGGTCCATGTCGGCGCGGTATCCAGACCACTCCGCGATCCGGATTGATTCGGGAGCAACTGGCGCCTCTTGGTCGACTTGGCTTCCAGGCACCGTCGCCAACATCTCCACAGTCTCTGGGGCTCAGTTGGAAGAGCGTTGGTCTCATATCACAGCAATATGACTCTGGAGCATCCAGGGACATTCAAAGGTCGCAAGTTCGAGCCTTGCCAGGGACACGGTGTTTTGTCAAATAGATGAAGAGATGAAGAGGAAGTTCTTCTCTTTTTGTGATGCTGGACACATCGGTTTCTCTGGTTAGTTTGCTTAGCGGGCAACACCTCATAAAGAGCGAACGCCAACTTGCTGCCATCACATGAACTAGACGTGCAGCACGACATGAACAGTACGAAAGAAGTCCAGGGCTGTCGGCGCTCTTTCGCAGCGAGTCGATCTCAATTTCATGTTATGTTGATTAACATTAGTGTCCCCGTCTCTGCCCGCCTAGCAAGCAAGCATGGCCCATGTGCCGGGAACGAAAATAGCACCCGGGCTTGATGCCGTTTAGCCTCTGCAGCATCCCTGTACCACGACCAGAACGCCCTGTAGTGCGCTGATTAGAGCTGGAATGAAGTGTGCTGACAGCCTGACGGTAGAGGTCTGCCTGTAGCCCGGTGTGAGTGAGTTTTATAATGCAATCGCACCAATATCGTTGTCTCTCTCATACAGACACACTCACTCTCACTCTCTCACTCTCTCACACACACACACACACACACTCTCTCTCTCTCTCTCTCTCCCTATCTCTACAGTCCTAGGGAGAGCATCGTCAGAGACTTGACCCCCATGGCCTCGAGATAGTCGGGTAAGTCGGGACGTTGCTAAGCCCTCGGCTACCAGCCTACCGCAAGAAAATGGGGCCTTTTCACGACGACCCCCCCTTGGAGTTGCCAAGGTCTGCATAACATTAACGGAGAACCCGAAGCTTTCGCCCATTCCACGTGTCATTTATAACTGGAGCGGCCGGCCGGTGCCGGTGGAAAATGCGTCATGGCGTCGAGTGAATATTGATTCTTCGACTTATCTCGACTGACTCTTTCCCCCCCACCTCCCACCCTTATCAACACAATACAAGAGACAAACCGACTGAAACTGCCATCATCATCATCATCATAATGAGAAAATTCTTCAAGGAGGCCAAGCAGAAGATTGAGGCCGAGATCGCGGCCTTCACCGGCGACGATGACTCTCAGCAGCAGCAGCAGCAGCAGCAGCAGCAGCAGCAGCAACATTACCCGCCGCCTCCGCAACCGCCGGCTCAGGGATTCGAACGGGCCGTGTTTGCCCATTTCATGGTTGGTTGTAGCCCGACTACGAGATGAGACTTGTTGAACTGACCAAGAGTCCCCCCCTAGCTGAGCAACACGTGCGACTACACCGTCGACGAGTTCAAGGTCGACATCAGGCTGGCCCAGGAAGCGCACATTGATGCCTTTGTCCTGAACTTTGGCATCCACGAGGAGGCCGTCGCAAAGCTTCCGGACGTCTTTGAGGCGGCCGAACAGACCGGGTTCAAGCTGCTCATATCGTTCGACTACGAGGGAGCGGGAGCATGGCCCAAGGAGCGAGTCATTGACATTCTTGACCAGGTAAGTAGTACTGTAACATATGTCCCCTCCTGTAGTACATATGTCCCCCCTATAGAGCATATGTCCCCCCCGAATAACGATGAGCAAAAGAAAGAGGACCGGACCGGACCGCTGACCTCCCCCATCAGTTCGGCCCGTCGCCGGCGTACTTCAAGCGCGGGTCGCAGCCCGTGGTGTCGACGTTCGAGGGCGTCGGCAGCGCCGCCGACTGGCACGAGATCAAGGAGGCGACGGGCTGCTTCTTCATCCCGTCCTTCTCGTCCGTGGGCGCCAAGAAGGCGCTCGACACGGGCGTCGCCGACGGCCTCTTCAGCTGGGCGGCCTGGCCGCACGGCAACACCCGCAAGATGGACGAGGGGCTCGACGCCTCGTACCGCCACTTCCTAGGCCCCGACCGGCCGTACATGGTGGCCGTGTCGCCGTGGTTCTACACGAACCTGCCCACGTGGAACAAGAACTGGGCCTGGAAGGGCGACGACCTGTGGAACGACCGCTGGAACGAGATCCTGGCCATGCGGCCGGAATACGTGCAGATTGTGAGTTGAGACTCTGTCCTTGTCTCTTTTCCCCTTCACTCTCTTTCTCCTACAAGCACAGAATGTCTTCTTCGGCATGTATTCCATTCCCAATCCCGTCTGTTTTACTGACAAGCTGCCAGCTCACGTGGAACGACTTTGGAGAGTCTCACTACATCGGCCCGCTCCACGAGAAGCAGTTCGGCGCCTTCGAGTACGGCAAGGCGCCCTTCAACTATGTCCGCGACATGCCGCACGACGGCTGGCGTCTGCTGCTGCCGTTCCTCATCGACCTGTACAAGTACGGCACCGCCGCCGTCACGCGCGAGGGCCTCGTGACATGGTACCGCCTGCACCCGGGCGACGCCGGCGACGACGGCGGCACGACGGGCAACACGAGGAGCCACGGCCAGGAGCTCTGCCACCCGTCCGAGATCATGGAGGACAAGATCGTCTACTCGGCCCTGCTCGCGGGGCCGGCGCAGGTCACCGTCAGCGTCGGCGGGGACGCGCGCGAGGGCGCCTGGGACGACGACGGCGTGCCCCGCGGCCACGTCGGCGTGTACCACGGCAGCGTGCCGTTTGACGGCCGCACGGGCGACGTCGTGGTCACGGTCCACCGCGGGGACGACGTCGCCGTCCAGGTGCAGGGCCGGCCGATCACGACCGAGTGCTCGCACGGGGGGATGAACAACTGGAACGCCTGGGTCGGCGCGGCCAGCTCGTACGCCGAGACGCACGCGGTTGCGCGCCTGTGAGAGGGGTTGAGGGGGTTGATGAGGGTTGAGGAGGGATGATAAGGGGTGATGAGAGCTGATGAGACGGTTGAATAGGTGTTGAGATCTTGTAGCGGTTCTAGACAGAGAGAGAGTGTGGGTTATCTAGTTGAGTTGTCATATACTTTAACACGGTATCAGAGCCCAGAGTTGAAGGCGGCACAGTCTCCCAGTCTACGAAGCCAGTTATAACATCAAAATACTCCAGGAGGTGAGACACGGCCAGCCAAGGCCCCCCCGAGCGCCCTTTCAGCCGTCACGGAACCAGGCAGATATATAGGCCCTAGCAGGTTGATTACAACGAATGAGGAGCACTACATACTTGACAAGCTTCCCAGGTCCCCTCACTCACCATCTTGATCTCATAGGCGTCTTCCAAGCATGCCTCGCTTACCCAAGCCCCAGAAAACGCTCCGTGAACCTTTCTATACACAACACCCGAAACCCGGCGCACACCGAGCGGGTCGGAAGAGGTGGAGATGCGAAGTGAGCTGGTCCACTGGGTCGAGAAGACCGCGGAGGAGGTCGCGTTCCTTATTGCGCATATATTTAGGTGAATTACGTCGTTTGCGTTCAAAGACTGGGACGGCGCGGAGACGAAGAGGAGGGCGGAGGGCAGATTAGCAGAGATTGTATGAGAATCCGGCGTGGATAACAGGAGAGACGGGACGAGGTGTGTGGGAATCAAGATGAAGGCCATCGTGGCGGTGTGCAGGAAGAAGACGGGAGACAAGGGTCGATGGACAAGATATCATGGGAATGATTGGGGGGGGGGGGGGGGGGGGA
>PJEX01000506.1:8441-28532 GCA_005350895.1 Colletotrichum tanaceti | reverse complement strand
AAACATACCCTTATGCTTTATTGCATATATCTTTATAACCATAAGAGATATAAGTAAGAGGTCTGCATATTCATAATCTCTGCTTAATAAGGAATAGAATAACATATCATTTTATTATATTACCTCTATAGGTGGCTTAGAACCTTGTTTTGTAAGTAGTGACTAGGATAACTAGTCTTATTCACTTAGCAATAACCTTGGTAATAAGCTGATCACTATTTCCTTTAATACCCACTATAAGTGCTTTGATATACGGAAATAACCAATAATATAATCCGGATATCTCGATAATAACTATCATGCAAGCAGTAGATAATTTATAGATCTCTATACCTTAGTAGTAGTATATAGATTAGAGTATTTCTCTATCCTTAGAGGTATTATCTTAATAATTAATTATTATCTTTATCTAGATTAATACATTATTATACTACTTACATCTTCTCTACTTTTATTATGTGATTTCTACTCTTACACTTATCTACCCTATCTAATCTTAATGGTTATAAGCCTAGACTTGCATCTGTAAGACTGAAAATACCTAATACATAACGAAAAACCTGCGATTTTTACCCTTTGCAAGAATTAAACCTATACCTTTCAAATACGTTAAGTTATAACTATTCCAACCTTCTAACTACCATACTAGACAACCCTTTTATCCACCTATATATATAGATCTCAACAAATACCTCTGATAACGCTGATTATATACGAATAACCTTGACTTTTCCCCTATATCTCCTGTCTACCTTTTCGATAACAACTTTGCTAACCTTTACCCTATAACGACAAGAGCACCACCATTCAAACTGCCTATAACACACAATTCAAACCATACCATCTATTTTCTCGAAATACCCTTCCTTGATTTTTCCTACCTCGATTTATCTCGATACCTATACCTATACCTATACCTCGACTTTACCCTTATACCTCTAAATCGACTATACCTCCGATATCCTCTTTTCAACCACCATTCAATTCCTCTTTTCAAGCTCTATACAAATCTATAACTCAAATCCCTATACCTATTTTCCTTCCTTCAATATCGATCGATTTCAAACCAAGCCTATAATATACCTTTTAGAAGACTTCTTCTATAGAAAAATAACTATACCTATAAAACAAGACCTATTACAGGCAAATACCTATAAAATAGAGAAAATTAATATGCCTAGACTGTCTAGTAGCTAAAACTACCTTACTTAGGCTTTAAGATTTAAAGCTTTGCTTATTAGTAAAGATATAGACTTTAACCTTAAGGTTAAGCCTAATACTCCTGCCTAAAAGAAGAGTAATAAAAAGGCTTTTGCCTATATAAAGCTCTACTGTAAGGATTCTCCTCTTATGGTTATAAAAGACTCTAATACTAGTTATAAAGCTTAGTATAAGCTACAGGATCTATATAAACCTACTAGCTTTACTAATAAATTCCTTACCTGTAAGGAGTTCTTTAATACTTCCTTAGATTCTTTTAACTCTATAGAAGGTTACTTAAATAAAGTAAAGGAGCTAACTGATAGTCTGGCTTTAAAAGATATACCTTTGCCTAATTAAGTTATAATATTATGGGTTTTAAATAGCCTTAATGATAGTTATAAGGGTTTTATAACTAACGTAACTTAGGAGCTTAGAAAAGATTCTAAAGCTTATACCTTTAAATCTCTTTCTGCTAATCTTATTGATGAAGCAAAAAGAAAGCCCTATACTATACTATATACTTCTAATAACTATAAGGGCAGTAAAAAACCCTAGAAGAAGCAGAAGGGACTTTATTATACCTACTGTAAGCTGAAAAGCCATAAGGTTAAAGATTGTAATTTTCTTTATCCTAATAAAGCCCTAAAAGGCTAGAAAAAACCCACTACTTTAGTAGTAAATAATAAGAATAAGATAAATAAGAAGGATAATAATAAGAATAAGAAGAAAGAAGCTCTGTCTAAAAAACAGAAGGCTTTAATAGCTAAAAGAGCTTTAATAGAAGAATTAAGCTCTAATAGCAAAGAAGAAGAAGAAGAAGAAGTAGACTCTTCTGTTAATATAACCTTAGATGCTATAGATCTTAATAAAGGGGAAATAAGTACCCTAGAAGACGACAACAAAGACAAAGATCTCATTAAATTCAAAGACGTTATAAGTAAAATCTCCTATAATAAACTATATAATAACTCTTCTTCTAATAATAATAATACAGGTTATATAAATAATATAGACAAAGTTAGACCTAGTATAGATAATAGAGACGTTTTTTGCCTTAATATAGGAGCTACAGTTAATGTTATAAGTAATAAATCTCTCTTCATAAAAACAAAAGCTGCTAATAAAGTAGTTAACTAGGGAGAAGCAAAGAAACAAAATATAAAGCTTGTAGGAGATATTGCTATACAATTCCCTAATATAAAAAATAATAAGAATAACAGTATATATATACTAAAAGACTGTTATTATATACCTGATCTTAGGATTAATCTCCTTAGTCAGAATAGCCTAAGAAAACTGAAGATAGCGTCCCTATTTTAGGATAAATTAGTTACTTTAATAAATACAAAAGACTCTAGTACTATTTGTAAGGGGGTACTTAAAAATAACCTATACTTTCTTAATATAAAGACTCTTACTTATAAAGAGATTAATTCTCTAGAAGTAGAAGAAAATAACTATATAAACACTATAAAAGATAGCAATAAAAGGCATAAGAAATATACCTTTAATAAGGTTAAAAACGCTGATATAAATACCTATATAAAGTGGCATAATAGACTAGGTTATATAAATCCTACTGTTATAAAAGCTTTAGAAAATAACACTAAAATAAAAGAGAAAATAACTATACCCTCTAAATATAACTGTGAGATTTGCCTTAGAGCTAATTTTACTACTAAAGCTAATAAAATATCTAATAACTATAATAAGGATTATAACTACCTAGATAAAGTTACTGCTAACCTTTACAGTCCTATAACTCCTTCTACTTATAATAAATATAGATAGTTTATTATATTCTTAGAAAGATTATCTTAAGAAGCCTCTATAACCTTACTTAAAACTAAGGAAGCTAAAGAGGTTAATAAAGCTATAGAGCAATATATAAATAAGAAGAATATTAATAATAATAAGATAAAGAACTTTAATATAGACAGTAGATCTGAATTTAATAATAAGGTTATAAATCATACCTATATAATAAACGGAATAAATCATAATATAAAAGTACCTTATACTTATAAACCTAACGGTATAATAGAGAGGGTTATAAGAACTATAACTAATAAAATAAGAGCTCTCTTATTAAGAGCTAACCTTCTTCTATATCTATAGGGTGAAGCTGCTTTAACTGCAGTAGACCTTTATAATATAACTCCATATAAGGCTATACACTATAAAACACCTTATAAAAAGGTTAATAACGAAAAGCCTAATATCAATAATATAGTTACTTTTAGATCTATCTATTACTATAAAAATCAGGATCCTAAAATAAAGAAACTAGATAATAAAGCTGTTAAAGCTATAGTCTTAAATAATAAGGCTAATATATATAAGGTCTATGATTTTCAAAAGAAGAGAACCTTCTAGACCTAAGATATTATAATACTTAAAAATCAATTCCTAACTTCTAAGGATAACAATAATAATAATAATAACAAACAACTACATAGTAGTAGTAATAATAATATAGAGAATATAAGTGGTTTAAAAGCCTTAAATCCTCCCTTAGAAGATAATAATACTAGCGTAACAACTAGTGTTAATAAAGATAATACTAGTAAAACTAGGACTAGTATAAATAATAATAATAATAATCATAATAAATCCAAGATAATAGTTAATATTCCTAAGCTAACTAATAAGAAAAAAGCTGAATATAACTAGGTTAAAGAACAAGAAGAAGCGCTTATAACTATAAAAGACTGCCTAGCTATAAATAACATCCTTACTACGTTAAATACAAAGGATAATAAATCATATAGATATAGAAAAGCTTTATATATATTATCTGTTGCTGCCTTATCTACTCCTAATACCTTTAAACAAGCTATAGCTTTACCTAAAGCTAAATATTAGATTTAAGCTATAGAGTTAGAAATAAGCAGTTTAGATAAATTAAATACTTAGATAATAACTACCCTACCTAAAGGGAAGATACCCTTAGGGGGTAGATAGGTATATTTAATAAAAAAGAATTGATAATATAATCCAGATATCTTGATGATAACTATCATGCAAGCAGTAGATAATTTACAGATCTCTATACCTTAGTAGTAGTATATAGATTAGAGTATTTCTCTATCCTTAGAGGTATTATCTTAATAATTGATTATTATCTTCATCTAGATCAATACATCATTATACTACTCACATCTTCTCCACTTTTATCACGTGATTTCCACTCTTACACTTATCTACCCTATCTAATCTTAATCTAATTAATCTTATAACTTTAAATATAACTACCTATATAGTATAGAGGCTAATCTATATATATATTAATAAAGGTAACACTAATAAAAGTATAAATCTAGTATAATAACTAGTAGATAGTAAAGCTTATTATAAGTAAGATTTTATAGCTATATACTAAGCTTTACTATATTAATATTTATAACTACTAGCTATACTAAGAATTTACTAATAGTTATATAGATATTATATATACCCTATTAGTAGAGCTTATAGTAGACAGCCTAATAAAAGCCCTTAATTTAGTAAAGTATAATACCTTCTTACTCTAGCTTAATTTAACTAATAAGAAGGAGGTCCTTAAGGCTAACTATATAAGGGATCTTATAATTAATAAAGCCTACCTATAGGTAGAAATAGCTAAGCCTAATATATAGGTAGTAGAGGAAATAGTCTTATAAGTGTATAAGCTAGTAGGAAAAACCTTCTCTTATATACACTAAGATTATGTAATAGTAGTACCCTTTCTGCAGCCTATAGAGGCAGTAGAGAAGTCTTTCCCTAAGGGGGTATGTTAAATTAAAGGGTGTACACATATAGGGCGTAACAGTTATGTATAGGGCGTAGGCCTAGAGATAGGCTTAAGCCTAGCGTAGCTAGCCCTTCACTAAATACTAGAGGGACTACTGCAGGCTTCTTCCTGAGCAGTAGGCTCCAGTTATAGCCTTAGGCGCCTAGGAATAGGGTTCTTATAGGCCTAAGTTAGGGGCTAGCAGCAGGGCATAATAGTTACAGTTACACACACATCTCTAAATATACGCACAATTGACCCATCACTGTCACCCTAAATAACCTGATAGATTAAGCCCTTACTTCTAAGCTCTCAATTATCCTCCCACTATACGAAAAGGCTTTTTCTATATACTTAAAGGTTAATGACTGGGGGTATAGATCCCAATAATGCGGCGGGCCGTAGTCGCTAACGATATAGAACCCCTTCTCCCGAAACTCCTTTCCACGGCGGTCAGACTCACTATTTACAATCTCTTTTGCCATTAACTCTAACTCATCATCAAAGCAGTTAACGTAAGGTACTTCTTTAAGGTTAACAGAGGAAAACTGCTTCATTGCAGCTCTAAATACAGGGAATAGTATTATCGGTAGTCGTGTTTGGTTCTGGTGATTGTTGTTCCAGAATGCGATATCTAGAATTTGTTTTCCGTCAGGTAGTACTGGGCGGGGTGTTACTTCTATGACTGGAGAATTGGCGACTGCTGGGCCTGCTCTTAAGGAGTATATGTGGTAAGTTGGTTGATAATTGCCCCCAGTAACGGCTACAAAGAAGGATTGGTAGGGTTTGACTTGTAGTAATTTGTTCCAAGCTGGCCGTGGTAAAGGGTCTTTATGTATACCCTTAACGCTAAATACAGCAAGGGATAAATAGAGGAGAAGGATAAGGAAAAGAGGAGACATTTTGAGAGGAGTAAAGAAGCAGGATAGTAAAGGATGTACTTTTACAGAATGTAGGTAGGGTTAGAATTTAGTCGTCTTAAATAAGAATTACAGGTAACTTAACTTTCTAAAAAGTTTTTAGTAGGGTCTCTTACTTCTAAGTATTACCTAAGTATTTAAAAAAGCTACTAAAGTAAGTTTAACTTATTCTAAGTATCCTTATAGGTATTTCTTTGAAGTAGTATGTATTATGTAATGTAATAGTCTACCCTAATCTTAGTAATATTATAAATTTTGTTTTCATCCTAAGATCTTTTTTATATAATGTATATGCATAGTAAGTAGCCTATTATAGCAAGTAGCCTACTTCCTCCTTCCTCCTTAAACTTTAACTTTATATTAACATTCCTCTACGTACGATAATAAGTTCTTCTTTAAACGAAAGTCGTATTATCCTTGCAATTAAAGCTATTAAAAAAGACCTAAATCTATCTGTATAAAAAGCAGCCTCTATCTATAATATCCTAAGAACAACACTTTAATACTAATACGCTAGATAATTACTATACTATAAGACTTATATAAAATTAATAAAGATAACTAAGCTAGAAGAAATAGTAATTCTTAAATAAGTTATTAACCTAATTAATTAAGGATTTCTACTGTAACTTAATAATATATAAGATATAGCTAATTACCTCCTTAACAAACGTAACGTAATATATATTAGACCCTAATAGGCAGAGAACTTTATATAACGCTAACTATAACTAAAGATGTATTTTTAATGTAGAATTAACTATTAGAGGGCGTTAGCTAAGGATCCTGTAATTATGCAGGCCTAGTTTACCCTTATATAAAACATAATTATAAAGTATAGAATCTATAATAATAATATCTATAATTTTAATAAGATAGGCTTCTTAATAGGAATGCTATTATATATAAAGGTTATTATAACCTCTAATTGCTGTAGAAGGCCTTACATAAAGCAGCCTAGTAATTATAAATAGGTTTCTGTTATTTAGGGTGTATATATAGATAGCTAGGCGCTACCTCTATATATTATTGTTAAGGGTAAATATTACCTCCTCTTATAGAATACTAATAGCTAATTCCTACCCTAATAGTATGTCTACCCTAGTAAAAATAGATAGACTATAAATAAGATTAGCCTAGATTAGCTACAGTATTTTAAAAAGTATATAAAGTCTTATATAAAGGGTATTAAGCAGCTCCTAATCCTTAATAGCTACAATAGCTATAAGTCTACTAAGTTTAACAATTACTGTAAGGAACATAGCATTATTGCTCTTTACATACCTCCCTATTTATTATATAAGCTCTAGCCTCTTAATGTTAGCTATTTTAGTCTGCTAAAGGCATTATATAGTAAGGAAATTAAGAAAATAATATAGATATAGATTATGTATATTACTAAGGATAACTTCTTTCCTGCCTTTAAGGCAGCCTTTTTTACTTTAATAGGTAAAGAAAATATATAAGCTAGCTTTAGATAGGCTAGTGTTAGTAGGCAAAGGGACGTTAACATTAGGGTTAGTAATAGCTTTAATTATTAGTGAACTGAACTAGCTATAGAGAGGGAAGGAAATAACAGGTAAGGGTCTGCAGCAGGAGTAGGCTAAGTAGGTAGGTAGGCTGCCCACTAAAGTAGGGCAGCTTACCTAGGTAGAGTCAACTACCTAGCCTATACTACTGTTAACCCTAATCCTCCCCTTATCCCTAAAGGTCTAATTCAAACAAACTAATACTAGAAACTCTCTATTTTATGCAAGAGATCTAGTCTATTTAAATCAGCCTAAATTATTTAAAAACGCAATAAAAGGAAAAGTATAACAGTTTTGTAGGTCCCTACGTAATCCCTAGTCCCTCTATTCTTCCTCTATAATCCTCTACATATACTATTATAATCCCTAGGCTATATAGTTACTAGCAATAGATAGGGCAGGCTTATAATATCATAATTACAGGTATTTCTTATTAGCTAAAGCTTCTAAGGCGTATATACTTATTTAATAGTATTTTTACTGCTGCTTATCTATCTATCCTATTAATCTCTATACTCCTTTATAATATCCCTTAATCTCCCTTATATTTAGCCTTACAGGCTCTTCTTACAGTTAGGGTAAGGTTCTTGTATTCAGCTTTATAGGCTCTTCTTACAGTTAGGGTAAGGTTCTTATATTTAGCCTTATAGGCTCTTCTTACAGTTAGGGTAAGGTTCTTGTAATTGTAGTTATATTAAGATTATGCAGTTAAGTAAAGTTTTTACAGTTAGGCAACCTATCCCTCTATTTATATATTAGCTATAGAGGTAGTAATAAATCCCTTAAGGGCCTAGTTAGGTAATAACTTTATAAAGGTATCTATAAGGTTATTATTACTATAAATCTATCTAACTTTATATAGCTCTTGTTGCTTATATAATTATTAGAGTGCTATAATATTAATTATTAATCTTTTCTCCTAAGTTATGCTAAGCTTAATAAAGCACTTATACAGTAAGTATAAGTTAGTGTATATAATTATAGGGATAGAGGGAAGCTTAAGTTTCTTAGTAATTTTCTTAAGGGTAGAGGAGATAGTATAGGCTATATCTATACTAGCTACTATACTGTAAATCTTAGAGGTAAGGATACTTTAGGTAACCCTCTTTAACTTAGTTAAGCTATAGTAGATAATATTGCTAGTTAAGGTAAATTAATTATTATAAAGCTTCTTATTGCCTAGGATAATAATATAACCTAACTGTAAAGTTATATTAGGGTTATTTATAAAAGAACTATCCATAAAAACAAACAGCTTTGTAGATACTAAGTTAATAAGTATAAAAGTAAGGCTGCAATTAAGGGATCTTATCTACTACTTAATACACTAGTTAAGCTTCTTAATATCCTTATTAGTAGGATCCTGCTTCTAGGCAGCTATAGATAGGTTAAAGCATACCTCTAGTTAATAGATAGATATAATATATACACTATAGGCTCTCTACTAGACATATTCTTACTTAGCTATAGGCAATTTTAGGTTAATAGTCTAGAGCTTGCTCCCTTACCCTTTCTAGCGCTAAGTAATTAATATGCTGTTAGGTAAAGTTATTGTAATAATGCCTCTATTAAAGAGGAGGGGTATGTTAATAGTAAAGTAAGTCTTAGGCTTAGCTATAAGAGCTGCTTTAGTAAGCTTGTTATCCTCCTTAACATTAAATAAGCTATCTAAGAGCCTTAGGGTATTATTAGTCTGTATCCCTATAATGCTAAAGGAGGTGCTGTTATCTATAGACACTAAGAGACATAGGTTATATATAGAGGTCTCTATCTCTAGCTATACCTTATAATAACTATAGTAGGTAGACTACTAATAAGTTCTAGCCTCTATAATACTATATAGAGGTTTAATTACTTCTATAATACTCCCCTCTAGGTATTAAGAGTAGATCTAGATAGGTAAGTACGCTAGGATTATATAATTAAGCTAAGACTATAACTAAGTATAAGCTTAAGTAATATTATAAAGCTATAGTAAAAATCTAAGTGCTATTAGTGATAGTGTAAGGGTAAGAATAAGGCATTAACTAGCCTATTAGATAGTAGGTAATTAGGTTAGAATTAAGGTCTTGCTATTATCTATATAACCTTAGATAACTAGCCTTAATTTCTTATATAGTATATTAGTTATCTTATTCTTTACCTTATTAATAATATATAATTTAAAGATTCTTATGCCTAAGTGAATAGCAGGGTTATATAGGATAATTCTAAATATACCTTAGTTAATTAGACCTATAACCTCTAGGCTAGTTAATTCTTTAAAGGGTTCTCTAGGAGCTATAATAATACCCTCTTTCTGCAGCTTTAGGGTAAGGGCTAAGTTAGCCTCTTCTCTAGAGGATAGGAAGATCTTAAAGAGCTTGCTAACTATAGAAAAATCGTTAAGGTTAGTCTTACTAAGGAAGACACTAGCAAGAAAGGTATCCTAATTAACAGGAGTTTTATGCTAGCAGCTGCTTTATTAAGGGGAAGGAGGTATTGTAGTTATTATAGAAGGAGGGTTTATAATAATAATTATATCCTATATAGTATTATTATTCTTATAATTCTGCTTAGTTAAATTACCTAGGCTGTTAAGGATGCTGTTACTATTAGTAGGATTAATGTAGTATAGTTTTACTAAAGTTAATTAGAAGGTTCTTATACTATTAGCATTAATAATATAATTCTTGCTATTAATAGAGATAAGTATGTATAGGCTAGACTAACCTCCTTTCTTACGCTAGATATATATAAGTAATCTAATCTCTACTACCTTTAGGGCTAAGATATTAGGGCTATTGCATATTATAAGTATATTATTAACCTTTTGCATTATATAAAGCTTCTTAATAGCCTTACTAGCCTTTCTAATAGCAGTAGTATATATAATAATATCTAGAGAAGGTACTAAGTTATAGATAAGTCTTAGGTATACGCTAAAGATAAGGAGGGTAGGGATAATACTGTCTAGTCTAGCTATATTATTAATTGCCTTAAGGGTAGCTTAGAGTATATTTTCCTTACTTATTAACAGGTAGTTATTCTTAATAATAATGTAGGTATAGTATAGCATTATATAGTATCTCTTAACCTTTCTAATACTGTAATATACCTCTATAAGTATAATCTTAAGTTAATAGGCTATTACGTTAGCCTCCTAGCAGAACTTATTAGCAACAAAGTTACGCCTAGCATTAGCTATAATCTAGTCTAGGGGTCCCTAGTATATATCAATCTAGGCTGCTTAAAGAGCTTCCTATACAGACTTTGCAGTTATGTTATAAAGGAAATAACCTACATTAAAGGATATAGTAAGGTTAATAATGTAGAGGACAGAGATATTACTGTTAAGGTAGATAACATTAATATAGATCTTATAGTTAAAGTAGTACTTATTGTAAAGGGTAAACTTAAACCTTTAGGGAGTACTGCTATATATCTAGTATTAGTAATATACCTTTATAAAGTGCTTAATTACAGTTATTTCTATATTATACCTAGCCTTATAAAGGACCTTATAGAGGCAGTAGACTAATAGATATCTAAAGTAATAGTATAGTCTGTAAAGTTCTATATTAATTAAGTAGTAGCTTGTAATAGTATGCTTATAAAGTCTAAGGAGGATCTACAGATAACCCTATTTCTAGATTACAGGGACCTTAAGTCTACTATAATATATTACATTAGCTACGTTATTAAATTTAACAAATAGTTAGTCTATATTGCGTAGGTAGAGAAGGAATAGGGTATTAGTTATTATAATGTAAAAGTTAATTAGGCTAAAGGGGGTATTAACTGTAATAGTACTAAGGGATATAAAGGTATTACTATAGCTAAATTAAACCCTAGCCTGCCTAGCCTGTAATATATTAATCTTTATGTTATTATTATAGTTATATTAAAAAGCTATAACTTAGTTCTTACCTACAGTAGAGAAGTTAGCAGCACCTATATTAGGAAGGATACCCTAGAAGACTTCAGCAGAGTATTAATTAAGGATAAAGGTAGAAGCCTTATAAGTAGGCTCTTTATAATATTCATCAGCCTTAGTTAATTAGTGTTAGATAGCCTAATTAGCTAGCTTATTAATAAGTGCTTTTCTATTAAAGCTAGTCTTACTAAAGAAGGCAGTGCTTATAAAGAAAGTAGTACTTATAAAGAAAGTAGAAGGACTACTACTACCTTTAATATCTAACTTATTAGTAGTGACTTTAATAGGAGCAGGAGCGTTAGTAAGGTATTATTAGATATCTTTATCCTTATCTAAGTTACTAATCTTATAGCCTTTATAGTTTATAAGGAAGGTTATAAAGCTACTTCTTATTAGGTTTCTTATATACTTATTATTCTTAAACTTTACAAACGCATTACATTATTCCTTAATAGTATGTTACATAGAATAATAACTATACTTATAATAGATATAGTACTTCTTGTTAGTAGGCAGTATGCATTTATAACTACTACCTAATAAAGCAGAAGAACCTTATAAATACCCTTAGTTACTAAAGCAGTTATCCTTACTAGATCTATAATACTGTTAGTTAGTAATGTATTATTAAGAAGCTAAGGTATACTCCTCTATATTAATAGCTACTTATAGCTAGTTATACACTCTAATAAGTATATCTAATAGGCTATAAAGGTAGAGTTTATACTCTAGGACTCCCTAGCAGGCACTAATAAGCTACAGCCTTATAGCTTCTTTACTGCTTATATTATTTAGTAATACCTTCTAGATTAAGGTTAACCTTTTAATTAGAAGGTTAAGGACTTCCCTTTTTAACTTATTAGGGTTTTCCTAATGTATATGCTAGAAGGTAGTTATACGCTACTTAGTTATATATTATTATCTAAGTTAAGGGGTCTTAAAGTAGTTATATACTATCTTATATATAGCAGTAAAGTCTATTACTCCTAACCTAGTAATGTTTTAAAAGTAGAAATTAGCTGCATTACTATAGAGTATTATTAAGAAGGCAGTCCTATATAATTAAGGGGAGATACTAACCTTCTTACAGGCATCCTAGAAGATAGTATACTTAATCTTAAACATATTATATATCTCTCCTCTATACTTCTAGGCGTTAGTAGAGAGGTATTATTAGAGATCTCTAAATAATCTTAACTATAGATAGTTATTATAGGTAAGACTATATTATAAATAGTAAGACTAGTAACTTCCCTTATTGTTAGTATCCTTATTAATACCCTCTTCTTTATTAGTTCTAAAGAACTATATTAACTAGCGTCTTTTTAACCAATTATTAAATAGCTTCTAGTTTTTAAACTAGTTAGTAGTATTGTTAAGTAAATCCTCTATACCCTAGGTATTCTTAAGAGCTATCCTCTAGTGCTCTTTATGCTAGGC
The DNA here is from genome assembly GCA_005350895.1 of Colletotrichum tanaceti. NCBI lineage: Eukaryota > Fungi > Ascomycota > Sordariomycetes > Glomerellales > Glomerellaceae > Colletotrichum > Colletotrichum tanaceti. Next base: position 15,752 of record PJEX01000506.1, on the reverse strand, counting down.
TATAGTATCTTATTAATAACTTAGCAGTGTTCTTATTAATAGGAAAAGGGGATTAAAAGATCCTATAATATTAATAAGGAAGGTTAAATTGCTTTTAGCCTATTTTCTAAAGGCATTATTAGTCTTATTTACCTCTATAATCTCCTTATAAGTCTACTTATAATACTTATTAAGGGTAAGGTATAGGAAGAGGTTATAACTAATGCTTTCTCTATCTCTTCCTATATATACCCCTCTTTTGCAGAGCATATCTCTTAGGCTCTCCCTTACAATCTTTTTAGATATATTAAAGGTATCTACAGTCTATCCTTTAAAGGTGCTAGTAAAGTAAGACTATAGGGCTCTTTTTGTTATATTAGCATTAACCTATTAAGCTATAGTATACCTAATATAGGATGTAATTTTCTTAGCGTCTAATAAGGTAGAAAGGTCTTTATTAAAGTTACCCTAAGTCTTATTATTAACGTAGGGGATAAAGATTGTTAGGATAGGTAGGAGTTATAGCGTTACGCCCTTAGGCATAAGGGCCTATTACCTAAAGTTAGTAGTTAACTAGTTAACTATTATAAAGGGAAAAAGAGGTATAAAGAAGGGTATAATAAGAGGGAGGAAAAATTCATTAATAGAGGAGGAGAAAAAGGCAGTATAGGGAAAAAGGAGGTAAAGTTAAAAAGAAGAATTAATAATAGTTACTGTTAAGCAGAATCTAAATCCTATAAGGTTAACAGGTAAAGTTGTTTTTATATAATGTAATACTCTTAAGGGTATTACTAATAGTTAACTAAATAATAGCTAACTACTTCCTTAAGCTAATCTCTACAGTTAACTTAACAACAGCAAAAATCACTATAGTAACTCTAGGGACTCTAAATCGCTAGGGCTCTCTTCTTCCTTACTAATCTATAGTGTTTTTTAACTACTAATTAGTATTAGTAGGTAAAGGGATGTTAACGTTAGGGTTAGTAATAGCTTTAATTATTAGTAAACTAAACTAGCTATAGAGAGGGAAGGAAATAACAGGTAAGGGTCTGCAGCAGGAGCAGGCTAAGTAGGTAGGTAGGCTGCCTACTAAAGTAGGGCAGCTTACCTAGGTAGAGTTAACTACCTAGCCTGTGCTACCGTTAACCCTAATCCTCTCCTTATCCCTAAAGGTCTAATTTAAACAAACTAACAGCTAGCCTTATCCCTTTTAACCTAGAAGTAGTTATTTCCTACCTAGATTTTAAGCTAAAGACACTAACACTATCTAACTTATACCTAAGCAGCTAGGGCTCCTAAGACCTAAAGACACTAACTACAGTATATAACGCTATATAAAGCTCTATATTACTTAAGAAAAGGATTACTAGTTATTAATATAGCTTACTAACTTATTTATATAAAGTAGTTAACTTATAGGCTAAAGGTATTAGTAAGTTAGTATATAAACTAGCTCTTGTTAAAGCTAAGTGCTATAGGCTTTATATAGCAAATAAGATACTAAGTAAGCGTTAGAGGGCTTAAAAACCTAACTATATCTTAGAGGGTCCTTTAATGCAGCTAAAGTAGAGGTAATCTAGGTAGAGAAGGGGGTTATTAATGCTAGAGGTAAAAATACATATTAGGAGGGGGCTTGTATAGAGGGGGGTGAATTGCGCAGTCAGCAATGTAGCAATTACAGAAAGACTAGACATAACGTACAAACATGTTAGGTAGTATAGGAGACCTCTAAAGAAGAGGATAATAAGTAGTTTTAATTAATTTCGTATAATACTGCTTAATTAACTTATATAAATGGCTGGAGGGTAGGTAGAGGTAGGCTACTTGCTATAATAGGCTACTTGCTATGCATATACGTTAGGTATAGTTAAAGAGGTTAAATGTACTTTAATAAATATATACTTATACTAATCTACTTATGAATAAATGAATACTAAAAGTTTTGACTTTTACTTCTTTAACTTAAGTTAAGTTGACTTATATATAATACTTATATTTAACTTTCTAACCCTAGGTATAGAAAGTATTACAACAGCTAAATCTAATCACCTAGATTGCAACTAAGTAAATAACTACGAGGTAATTAGCGGCAATTTACCTAGTGTAAAGGGATGTAAGTGTTGAATTAGAGGTCGTTATTGAGGCTTAAATCTTTCTTCTTTGATTAGGTACCTAGAATTGTAAGGGTTACGGCATCAGTCGATTGGCATCTAGTAGAAGCCCTACACAACTTACTCTGCTAGCAGTAGGAGACTCATCCATGGGCATTGGTTTATCGCCCAGTCAGAGGCCATGTTCAGTCCGTAATCCACAGTCCACTCAATGACTGTCTGATGATGTTGCACTGCTGACGCGGTAACAAAAAGACGCTGGCTAATACCACGGAAATATGACCCATTCGCAGTTGATACGAACTGTGAGACATGAGACTTGCTTTTATGGATTCATAAAAACCAATTGAAAGCGTTGATATCTGTTGACTTAGAATCCCGAGGCCCTGGTGAAATGTGACATATTAAGCTAATAGGCACTTTGGCAACATCACTCCGCACTCACAAACAAAGACATCGATGACGTAGCCTCTGCCGCGTGATCGACAGGCTTAAATCATTGAAACTCTCTCTCTCCCTTGGTCTCGACTCTCTGCACGAAACCATACCGGAGGAACCCCTTCTTAAGACTTCAACCTACCTCCGTATGTGACTATCCTTATGCTACCTCGACCCTTTCTTTTACATTTCGCCACACGACTCGCCAACATCTCACGAGGAGCCTGCACATTCAGCGTAGCTCATATTACGACTCCAATCCGAACCCGACCTTCCCCCAACAACCCTCACACAACCCCCCTCCACACCACCGCGATGAGCTGGATGGACTCGTGGTCCCGGCCGTCCAAGTCCCAGGCGACGCCGGCACCGTTCTACCTGCTGCCCAACGGCGACGCGACGTCCTACTGCCGCACGTGCGGGCGCGTCATCTCGAGCCGCAAGGCCACGGCGGCGTCCAAGGCAGCGTCCAAGGCACCCAAGACGACGAAGACGACGGCGGCGGAGACAAAGACCGAACCCAAGTACTGCTCCTCCCGCTGCCGCAGCCAGAAGCCGGGGCGCCTCGACAAAGAGCTCGAGCAGGCCTTTGTGCGGTTCCTGCAGGGCGAGGACGAGGTCGAGGGCGGCAAGGACAAGGTCAAGAGGGTCAAGGGCGACACGCGCGTGCTCGTGGCATGCGACGCGGTCGAGAGCAAGGTCTTTGGCGACAGGCAGGATCCCAACAAGGTGTACGGAAGGAAGAAGAACCGCGCGTCGAGGGTCATCGGGGGGAACGGCGCGTCAGAAGAGGACGAGGACGAGGCCGTCGGCGAGCAATCCCGACGACGCCCGGACGGCGACACGAAGACGCGCCATGACAACTACAATGACAACGACAACGACAACGACCACGACCCGGGCGCCGAGGTCATTGACGAGATGCTCGGCCTCGACCGCAGCAAGTCGGCCGTCCTCCCCCTCGTCGTCGTCGACGACGCCGACGACCCCCACGTGCAGGCGAGCCTCGCGGTGCGCAGCGGCACGCGCGTGAGGCCGCCGCAGACGAGGAGCCAGGTCAACGGCAGCGTGGGGGGCGAAAAGGGGCGGGCCGAGCGGGTCGAGGAGACGGACGAGATGCGCTCGAAGAGGGCCGAGGGCCAGAGGAGGGCGCACGAGCGCGAGATGGTGCGGTGTGCGGCGCGGCGCGGCGTCGTCTTTGGGTTCCTCGTGGACGGGAGGGACGGGAGCAGGAGGAAGTGCGAGGCCGTGATGCAGGGCAAGGTCGTGGAGCCGAGTTATGCCAAGGGAGACTGGGCCGTGAGGTGGCGGGAGGACTGACTGATGGCATATGTGTGTGTGTTGTTGACCAGAGTAACAGTGCAGCCAGCGCGAGGGCGGTGATAGTAGAGCTGTTATTATTCCATGGCCATCTGTAGATATCGTGTCTCTCTCTCCTTTGTGGACAAATGTCACCCAGGTGATGAATAGAGATTCTGGTCATGATGAACAACAGTAGTGCATTTACATTGGACTTTCTTCTACTAGTCCTTCAGTCACAAATACATATATAGGCCCATTTATTTACTACACCTCGACAGAAGGACCCCCCTTCTGTCTCTCTCTGTACCTGTACCAGGTATCTCATCTACTCTACGAGTCTAGAGGAAGCTGGTCGCCAGGGTGATGCCCGTTGTATATACCATGCCCACGAAGCCGAGGGCCATGAGGGCCACGTCAAACATCTTCTCCTTTCTCGTCTCGGCGATGCCCTTGTAATGGAGGTACGGCGGGTAGATGTAGACCAAAGGCACGCAGGCAAAGGAGCCGATGAGGGCGACGAAGCGGTCGAGGTTGGCGGAGCCGGCGATGGAGACGGCGATGCAGACGGCGACGAGGGCGGTGCGGAAGGCGTTCTTCTTCCACTTGGTCAACAGGTCCTTCTTGCCGGAGCGGTGGCCAAAGATCTTGCCCTCGAGGATGCGCATGGCCGGGAACAGCTGGACGGGGTTGCCGACGAGGACGGCGAGGGCGTACATGAACTGGACGGCGTTGACGAGGCGGCTGTCCTGGGGGTAGTTGTCGATGATTTCGATCTTTGTGCGGTCGCCAAAGGTGGCGTAGCAGAGGGCGCCGACGGAGGTGAAGACGCAGGTGATGAGCAGCATGACGGCGGCCAGCAGGGGCTCAAAGTGCTCGGGCTTCTTCATGCTGGCCTGGATGGGGATGATGAGGCCGATGCCCTCAAAGGTGAAGATGGAGGCGCCGATGGTGAGGGTGTAGGAGGAGGGGTTGAAGAGGCGGACGGAGGGGTCCATGCCGCGGGTGGCGAGGGCGGCGATGTCGTACCACCAGATGTAGACGACGCCGACGACGATGAAGACGTCGGCCAGCAGGGCGGCGGGCCCCAGCTTGGAGATGTTGCGGATGAAGGCGAGCGGGACGATGACGAGGGCCTGCAGGGCGATGAGGGCGGTGGAGCCGAGCGGGTTGGCGCCGCCGGTGACGGCGTCGAGGAAGGAGAACCAGTTGTCGGCGACGAAGACGAGGCCGGTGCAGACGAAGCCGATCTGGGAGAGGGTGATGGACGCGAGGATGAGGGACCGCAGCCGCGGGCCCGAGATGCCGTGGCCGAGGTCGCCGTAGCCGCCGCCGTAGCGGGCGCGGCACTGCAGGAGGAGGTGGAAGGCGGCCATGGAGACGGCGGCGACGACGAGCATGGTCATGGACGAGAAGAGGATGCCGCCGTTCTTGAAGGCCTTGGGCAGGAACATGATGCCCGTGCCGATGAAGGCCTTGAGCGTCGTGAAGAAGGTCTTTGTGGTGGAGGCGTCGCCGGCCTTGCGCGCGAACCGCGACGACCGGGGCCGGCCGAGGAGGGGCCGGGTCTCGGTCGGGGGACGACGGGGGGGTCGTTGGCGTCGCGACTCCTCGTCGTCGTCGTCGTCGTCATCGTCCCCGTCCCTGACCCCGTCCTCCTCGTCATCGGTCTCGATGGCCTCCTCGTCCGAGTCGGCCAGGTCCTCGCCGGCGAAGGAGCCGTAAAAGTCGAGGAACTCGACAAAGTTGCGCGTGATGGGCAGGTTGGCGGCCGTGAAGCCGCGCTTCTGCATGACGAACTGGCGGCGGAAGCCCTGGGGCATGAGCATGTCCGAGGCGGCCGGCAGGTCGGACTCGTGGCCGGACTCGGTGCGGCGAGGGTGGGAAAAGGTCTGGGCTCGCTTGAGGCCCTGCTCGCGGGCCGAGATCTTGAAGAGGTCGCGGTGGATGTCGCCGCCGGGGAGGAGGAGGGACGAGGCCTCTTCCTGCTCGCTGGCGGTCTTGTCGTCGTCGTGGTGATGTCGTTCGTGGTCGTTGGGCCTGCTGGTCGTCGCGGGGAGGTTCGGGGCCGAGTTGGAGGTCTGGCGCGTCAGGTCGCTGTTGGAGAGGGTGCGGACACCGTCGAAGCTGGTGCCGTAGCCGGGCGGCAGGTGGTTCGCGATGACGGCGGTGCGTAGCCGCTCGTCCGAAGACGATGGAGTTGTATCGGACATGTTGGTGGTGGTGGTGGTGATGGTGGTGGTGGTGTTGATGCTATGATGGCGATACTTCCAGGGGGAGAGGAATTGGAGACAACAACAACAACAGCCCGCTTGAAATCCAAAACAAAACAGAGAAAAGCTTAAACCCCGAGACTTGTGTATAGTCTGAATGTAGTCCCTGTATCCGTACACCGTCGGAATAGGACAGGACGAGAGTGATGATGAAGATGATGATGATAACGATGATGATGATGAGGAGGAGGAGGAGAAGGGAGAGGGGTCATACGCATTAAAGAGTAAAAGCACGTTATTCAAAGATGCAGTCGTAGCTTTTGGTCATGGGGATCGCGGGATGGACCGAATTGCTTCAACGTTTTGTTTTGTTTTTTTCAAAGAGGTCCGGCCGACTCTCGCTTTAACGAAGCTTGAGCCGCTTGCGGTCTCCGCTGCGGATTCGTGCATGGGTGTGGAGGGGGAGGGGGGGAGAGGAGAGTGTCTGTGTGTGTGTGAGAAAGAGAGTCTGAGAGAGAGAGAGAAAGAGAGAGGATAAAAATACCTTGTACAGGTAGTTCCCATTGATAGGACGATACTTGTGCGGATGGGCCGTGTCTGAGCGGAGAATACGAGAATCTCCCAGAACCTGGCTGCGTGGGCAAAGTCACGAACTATCGCGGGGGTGGAGGAGGTGACACTGACTGAAGAGGTCACACTTGTGCCTACCTACGGGTACATCGTACATGGTAGAGAAAGGGAAGAGAAGGAAAAAGACGCCGCAAAAGACATGGATGCCCGCTGCAAGGACGAGGAAGCTAGGCCCAAGAGAGCCTACCGCAGAAGCAGGAGAACTGTCTGGACCGGGGATTAGGCTGGACTCTGCAGCCAGTCCTTACGTCAGTCTGCAGGGCAAAGCACCGTGAGTCGGCGACAGGCTCAGCCGACGGGACGGCCAGGTTTCGGATTGGCGGTGGAGAAGAGTCCAAGGGTGGGTGTTTGGCTGTTTTTTGCTGGCGTCTCTTTGGTCAATCGAAGGGGGAGAATGAGAAGAGGAGAGGAGAGGAGGGACGTGGCTCCGGTAGAAGAAGGCCATCTGTGGCGGTGAGAGGCTCAGCCCCGGGGTTGTCTCTCTTTTTTTTTCCCACTCTCTCTATTGGTATCTCTCTCTCTCTCTCTGTCTCTCTGTTTGCTCAGAAGTGAGACGGGGCGAGACATTGGATCACGTTGCCCAAATCGATTCTGCAGCAGATTGAGACGGCTCATCATCCCGGGGGGGGGGGGGGGGGGGG